>JAQQAE010010925.1:0-13864 GCA_029823295.1 Pseudamia nigra | reverse complement strand
CTGAGTGACGCAGGCGTGACGCAAAGTGACGCAGGCGTCGTTTTCCGCATAATTCATCGCTGTAAGAATCAATTTTTAAAATAATTTTTAATAATTTCTTCCGTCGTTCTCTGAATTTAACGATGTCCGAGGTTCCACTGTATCTCAAAGCTGAAACCTCTTGTGTCAAAGAAGGTTGAAGTGGAGATGACTATTCCTGGTTTTATATCCTCACGTCTGGACCATTGTAAGTCTTTTTACCTGTTTAAATCAGAATGAGCTTGATCACATTCAAGTTGTCCAGAATTCTGCTGCGAGGGTTTTAACCACTACACACAGGTGGGCCCATACAGTGTCATGCCTGTTTTAGCATGCTATGTAAAAAAAACTATTTATTAGTTATTTAGTGTGTAACATCCCATACCTGATGATTGTGATGGCATTGCATGGAATTAGTCAAACTCACAGGAAGTAGTTTGTTGAAATAAGCCTGCAATAGGTCCATGTTTTCAGTCATTGTTCCACCTTCAGTATTCTGTTTTCAAAGACCCTCTTACTATTTTAATCAACAATTAAATTCAATTTTATTTGTATAACGCCAATCATAATCGACGATTATCTCTAGGGACTTCACAATTCAAGGCCAAGACCTCAAGACTATACAACACTAACCTCCAGATAAAGATTTGGATTTTGCGACGTCAGACCTGCTCAGTTGTTTCTGGGGTTTTCTTTTGTTCAGAATTTAGCCATTTTTATGCCAAACCTCCCTTCCCAAGGGTAAATGTTTTACCAGATCAAGATTATACCAAATGTGCTGTTTTCTTGACCAGACAGTTGTTGCTGTACCTGGTCCAGACTAACTTTTGTCCCTATTCCACATAGATCATGGCTTCAGTTCAAACCTTTATCATTAGTGTGATGAAATTGGAGAATCAAAAAACTCCAAGAGGCTCTAGTAGTATAGTTTTGCTTCTCAGTCCTAGAGGAACTGCATAGAATATACAGTAGAAGCGAAGAGGCAACTCATTGGTGTTTTTTTTATCTTTCAGTCCAGTGGTAGAGGTGTAGCTATTCCTTCAGATGATTGGGGAATGATGTTGTAACTTCATTCAAAGTAGCATTAAGCCCAGACAAGGAGATTAGAGTGAACAGATGAAACTGAGGTGCTTTTGGAGCACCAGTTTCAGTGCATTTCTTTCTTTGAGGAATTGTATTAAAGTGTTGATGGTGCAATGGAGCTTTTTTATGCAGTGGTCAGAAAACTTTCACTCTGTTTTTTTAAAGCACAAAATGCCCATTTGTAGGTGTTCAGGGATAAAAACAGGAGCAAATTGCATTTGAAACAATTCCAAACATGGATTGCTGTTTTATTAAATCTGAGGTGCAGCCAGGGAAGGTAAAATGGCGGCAGTTGCCCGAGCAACAAGCCCTGGCTGGGAATAGGCATAGGAAAATGGCCTGTCGAGAGTGTATTGATGCCTCTGCAACACTAGCAGTACTGATACCCCCCACCCTCCCATCCCACATACACACACAGTACCTCCCAATTCCTCTCCCAGACACACAAGCACATGCACTCACACAGCACAGCAAACACCAAAACTAAATGGCTCCTTAGCTCATATCCCCAATCTGTCACAGCTGACTGATGGCTGAGATTGGACCACTAAGCCAAGCTAGCTTCTGTCATTACCACAAGCCCACCTCGGGCAGTTTGTTTCCTGAGTCTAGCACCCAGCCAGCCAGCCCACACTGAACACTTCAGTGGTTCAGCCAGGTGTCAGGTGTCCTTAATAATCCGCAGCACAGAGGACATTAAGCAACTGGGGGTGGACTGTACCTTAAATAAACACCAACACATGTTAAACCCCTTACATGCATGTTTCTTCTCACAGTGTTGCTCATTATCTCAGGGTCATTGTTATTGTTGTTGTTCCGAAGTGTGTGTGTGTGTGTGTGTGTGTGTGTGTGTGTGTGTGTGTGTGTGTGTGTATACATGCTCATTGATAACGGACTTGTCAGTCTTTTTCTCCATCTTTCTCTCTCTCTCTATCTCCCAGTTTCTCTGCTGCTGCCTCCCTCATGTTCAAGATATGGCTTCAGTCAGTCACCTCCCCTCTGGTGATCTTTGCGTCTCCTGTCCTCCTCCTTCTCTCTCTCGCTTTTCCACCCTCTGCCAGAGACACTCGGCACCAATAAAGGAGCAGATTTATTAATATGGGGCCTTTGTGGCTGCTGCCTGGAGGCCTGTGTGTCTGTGTGCGTGAGCAAGTGCAAGTATGTGCACATGTATGTTTGTGTGTGCTTCACAGATTTAAGGAGGGGGAGGGAGCGTTGAGAAGGGGAGAAATGAATGTGTGGAGAGATTTATTTGAGTGAGCAGAGGAGAATAGGAGACTGGGAAGAGCGAGAAGGAGGGATGTGCAGAGAAGTAAAAGACGACATCAAGGAGAAAAGCAAATGCAGAAACACAGAGATTTATTCTAGAAAGATTTATTGCAAAATGGGAACATATTAAAAAGAAAGTCAAGGACCTGGAAAGAGAGAAACAAGTGAGCAACACAAAATGGAGTGTCTGAAATGCCACATACTCACAGTTCTGTTACTATTTTTTCATAGAGCTGCCATAACATTAGCAATAATGAAACGTATTAATATGCATGTATATTTGTAGGATGCAGAAACGAGTTTACTAGTCAGAAGGAGTAGCATGTGCACAGCCTGGGAAATATTACTGATGATCATGTCAATATGGAAAGCCTGTTAACTGCCCCAGTAGAGTTTAAAAGATACAGATGTTTGTCAGGCAGTTGTTGCTGGACTTGTTGCATTATTGGACTGTAGGATTTAGTGTTTTAGAGACAGCAGTACTGCATAATCTGCATACTGTATATTCTGAACTCTGTCACATCATTTTTAAACCTGTCACTTTAAAATACCCCCCCAACTTTACAGACTATGAAGTCCTGGAGTATATATATATATTTTTTTTTTAATGAAGTACTTAATAACCTGTGCATCCAGTCCAGGTGGGCTATTAGATTGAAATACTTGTTGGAGGTTTGGCAATTAGTAGTTTTTCAATGAACATTAGACAGGTTGCTACAAATTCAAACCTACCTGTGCAAAAAGTATGTGTGCAAAATCCTAGTTTCCAATTCAGATTTTAATGAGAAGGCTCTATTCTCTCATCTAAGTCATTTAAGTAATTCTCCTTTTGGCCATCACTCAGTGGATTCACTTTTGTAAGCCAGGGTGGCACTGGGTGCCCCCCACCCCGTAATCTGATTCCCTCCAGACTGAATACACTGAGGGTCAGAGTCAGCCTGAAATCCCAGAAGAATAACAACCACCACCAGGGCCAGACCAGCACTCATGAACACATATCTTCTTCTTTCCTTTTGGCTGTTCCCTTCAGGGGTCTCCACAGTGAATCACCTGCCTCCATCTTACTCTATCCTCTCCATCTTCAATTTCTCTGTCCTCCACATCTTTAATTTGTTCACTCATGGACACATATGAAGAAGTACTGTGTTTGACTGTATAATCTAAGTAATTGTTTTTACTTGACTGTTTAAATAGTGGTGAGAGAGGTTTGTAGAAACCATAATTTTTATCAGATTTGGATGCCATGTCGTAAGGTCAGGGCTACAGAGCCGTATGGCTTGGTGCACCAAATGGGGCTGCCCAGCTCTCATAGTCAAGTGTGTCCCAGTGCTGAGCGGGCCTGTGGAAGTTAACGGATAACTTTGTACGTACTGTATCTACAGTGTGATCACAAGTGAAATCAGGCTATAACCTGAGATCCCCGAAATGGCTGTACAGCTAGCAGGATGCATTATCCACTTGAGTGATTGCAACCGTGACTCTGATAAGCAAAGGAGGTGGACTGTGCATCTATGCTGACAATGAATGGTGTTCACAGAATCAAGCTGTTGACAGATACTGCTCCCCTCATCTTGGGACTGACTATCTCCTGCCGATTTTGATGTTGTAGCTGTTTATATTTCTCTGGAGGCTAATGCTAACCTGGCCCTTTAGCCACCATTACACCGCTGTGTGCATTTCTCTCAAGGTTAATGCTACCCAAGCCCTTAACCACCATGACATGGCTATTTACATTCCTCCTGAGGTTAATGCTGTTTCCTCTGCTTCGGTCATGTTTCCACTTTCCCTCTTTCTCCACTAACTCGCTCTCCAGGTGAAGTTTTTGCAACAACTTTATTTCAGTCAGCCAGCCCTGAGCAAGCTCTGCATGAGAATGAAACAAGTTTGTGAAAATTCTGCAGCTGCAACTGGACAGATGTGTTTTCTCAAAGACATTTCGCCACTCATCCAGGTGGCTTCTTCAGAAACAGAAGCTTATGTTTGACTGTGTCAGGCCTGTTTGGAACCAGTTCTTTCTGTTGTGACCACCAAATCACAGCACAGAAGAAACTTATTTAAGACTAGCACCAACTCTTTACTGAGCATGTTAATTGATTTTCAGGTCAGCCATAACATAAGTTACTGTTGCTTACAAGTGCTCACAGCTGGCAAGGCATGTTGTTTCTCTCCCGCTAGCTTGTCCAAACTAGTTGCTGCTAGTTTTTCTTCAATAAAGAGCAATTTATTATTTTTAAATAAAGTTTCATAGACTGTATTGGTAAATATAAACTAAATCTATCCAAAATAAAATTCATGTCATTCTCATGCCAAGTTCTTACCCTCTGTCACTTGTTCACACCTTAGTATTAATATTACTGGGGATTTCACTGTTGAATCTTAAAATATAGGATCACATACTTTTACTTCAACTTATTTTATTGTGTACATTTTTCCTAAACTTCATTTAGTTTTCCAATCTATTTTTATGCATAGTTTATAATCTATTTAAAATTCTAACCTTATCTACTCGTAGTAATTCATTCCTATTCATTCTAATTTTCTTCATTTTACTTCCTGTTATCAATTCTGTTAATCAGTACATACACAGTAAAATTATCACTGATATCTGTTAAATACATAAGTCTGTGTCTCTAGTTACTTGAAGGTATCTTGACTTGTTTGGGGAAAAAGTTTTGTCTTTTCTTTCATTATTTTCTTGTTCTCTCTGTTACAACAAAATAATTATCATTATAAATCATATCAAAATATAATTATCAAATAGTAACCACTCACCTCATCTGCCTCAGACATTATATGAATGACAGTCAGTAATAAAATAGGATTACGTTAATAAACAGCTTGATACCTGCTTTATTTGATCTTTAATTGACGCTTTTTGATGTTAATTTAAAATTTACATTTATTTTCCCACATCTAGTGTACGTAGTGAATTTATGTCTTCTATTCAGACACTGCACATTGAGGGACATTAAAATTAATTATAATTCATGATAGCGTGAGAAAATGTGCAAGGGGTCAAATCTCATGTCTGTGTCTCATCCACATGATGCAACACTCATGGCTCTTTACACTTTTTGACATTTGTTTTTTCTCTAGCCTACCTGGTAGTTGGTGGGTAACTTTTCTCACATGTCAATTTGTGTTTAGTTTCATAGTAGAGTTTCACATTTACACTTTTAGGGTGCTTTCACACCTACGGCATTTGGTCCTCTTCAAGCGCACCAGAGTCCGGAACACCTGCAAGTTCGGTTCGTTTTGGCTGCTGTGAAAGCGGACCAGTTTGATTTGGTCCGGACTAAAGAACTGTACCGAGACCACCTTTTCGGGGTGGTCTCAGTACGGTTCGGTACGCCTCATTCGAACATCAGTGCGGTTCGCTGGTGGTGAGAACACTGACCGGACTTGATTCGGTCCAGCTGTCTGTAATGTAGCACTTTTTGGTCTACGGAGGCTTCCGTAGTAAGCTGTAACATACATTTCAAGAAGCTAGTAAACTTCTCTACGTCAGTCTTGTCCGTGTCAAAAAGAAACGCACAGTGTTTTCGACCCGAATACGATTTCCATGCTGGATCAACAGCAGTATTTGTGCATTTTGCACAAACAAATGATGATGATACTAAATTGCGACTAAAACAAGTGAAATAGTACCATTCATTATTCCGAAATAAAGCTAAATTCGATATTTTCATCTGCTGGATTTTTCACCTACGTCACTCAAAACACAGTATTTTGTTAACAGCGCCGCCACATGGGGGGAGGGGGGGGATATATAGTGGTTGGTATATAGTGGTTGGTTGTGAATGTGGACCGAACTAGTTCAGAATTGAAACATTGTAACAACTTGTGGGTCCAATCGAACCGCTGTACTGGACTAACAGGTGTGAAAGCAGCCTTAAACAACGCCACCGACTCGAGCAGATGAGACAGCGGTTTCAAACCTTATGAAAATAAACGTCCATTCCAGATAAAAAAAAGTCCAGTTTCAGGGTCAACCTTGCAGTGTTTAGTACAACTCGTGGCAGGATAACTCACAATTTTGCAACTTTTCTCTCTTGTTTTCATATTTCTCTCCCTATCACTGCTGATGGAATGCAGGATTTCCTTCCTTGATTCTTTGAAGGCCTGCCCTACTCTGCCTGTGATTGGCTGACATTCTTGCCTTCACCCTGACCAATTTCAGTCCTCATGCCTAAATCCGACCAATTCACATCCACAACGGAGAAGAATACTAACCAATCAGAGACAAGTAGGATGTAGAAGGGCTGTCAGAAAAGTGTCACCAGTCAAAACGTAATCTCCACCAACACTGAATAAAACTCCATTGTATGTTTACTCCGGCTCTGGGTCCAGAGAAGACAAGGTCTGGGTCCGGACCGCGGTCCGCCTGTTGCCGACCTATGTTCTAAACAGTCTGAGATTTTATGGATTTTCATCTAGTTTTGAGAGACAACATAGATTCATGTATTATAATGTAACACTTTTTTCTCATTTCTGGAAGGTGAATGGAGGTAAATCTCTTCATCTGATCTCTGATTGCACCGTTCAGACAGATGATTAAAGACCCATTCCCCTTTCCTCAGTTATTTTAGTCATTGCTCACAAACAATTAGACCTCTCCATGCACGTTCACATTGTATTTCTGTGTTGTGCGTCAATTTTATTTTGTTTGCTCCATGCATGTGTAGCCTTTGGCTTTGTGTGTGTCTTCTCACAGGTGGTGCTTAAACATCTCCGCCTCGCCGCTCCGTCCTCTCTGTTTCTCTGTGTGTTTGTGTGTAGGCTAATCCAGTTAGCAGCTGCTCGGGGAAACTTCAGCCTCACTCCTCAAAAGCTCGTTAGTCAAGCTTTAATTGTTGCTCCCTCGCTTTGCATATCACCATGACGCTAATTTATGCCTGTTGTCGCGGTTACTGTCGCCACAGTGGTGGATGCCTCAGTGGAAACAGCAAGTGGGGGAGCAAAGGCGCATGCACAAGACGTTTGGGGGGGATTGTCTGCGTGTGACGGATGATCGGATGATGCGGTTGCCTCAGTATGCCCAAGTGTGCGTGAATGTTTTCGACAGAGAGGTGGCTTGTTGTTTGTGTGTGGGTGTGTGTGTGCACGAACGCAGCTGCATGAAGCTCTCAGTGCAGAGGCGGGTCTCTGGAGCTGTCTTGAGTGATGATTGGAAGAGAATGGATTGACAGGTGCGGGTCTCAGTGGAGGGCTCTGGGTATGAACTGATAAATTGGTGAATGTGTGAAAGGACAAGTACAAGTGTGTGTAAGTAAGCACACATGCCAGATCATGAACAAGATCACAGTGTCACATGCCAACTGCTGTGCATGAAGGAGCCTGGCCCTAGTGCTAATAACCGTGTGAGTCACAACACCAGTCCACTTACAAACACACACTCAAATAAAGAGGCCCTGAAAAACATCCACACACACCGCACTGAAGCCTTCCCTGCTTTACGCCTTTTCCCCCCTCACACTATTTCAGGTAAAGCCTTCTATTATTCTCTCTGCCCTGTTTTTCATCCCTTACCTCAGCCTCTTCGACTGAGAACCCTGACCTGTACACACTCTCAGGAGTGGCTCTTTGACACACATATACATAGTCTTTTCTCTGTCTTTGTAAGGATGTAATTCATTCAATGGCCCCTAACTCTAACATAAAGCAATTCTAACCTTTACCCTAAAGCAAACATCCCTCCAAATAAAAATATGCACCACAGTGTCTGAGGGTCTTTTACCAGCACACTGGTTGTATATAACGATGGATGTCAAAATATTGTGTTCCCAGACCATATTTTTTCCTACCATTCTAAGGCTTAGTCAGGGCACTTAAGTGTATTTACTGACTGTCTAATGAATGTAATGTGCATTTTACAACACAACAAAATCAATGCACAGAGCTCCCTCACTGACTAAACTAGGGGACAAGTGCTGGTTGGTTAAACAACTAATAAACAGTACTTTCGCAGTGCAGAGGAAAATAAGTTTGACACAGGGGACTCAACTGGCACAGACACAAGCATCTGTGGACTTTGAAGACATTTACATAACATCAACATTAAAACGTCAGTTAACATTACAATGGAGCAAAACACCAACATTGCACTGACATACAAAGAAGGATAAACATCAAGATTTAGCTGTGAAATTTTGCACAACACTTGAAGCAGATACAGAATAAACATAGATAAATAAATATGTAAAATAAAAGACAACAACAACACGCAAGCAAGTAAGTAGGATGGCATTTTGGGTACTATCTTCATCCACAGACCAGCTTCCACCAGCACAATTCAGCAGTCAGGCATCAGCACCAGGAACTGTTCTCCACTAGGGAATGCTCTGCAGGAAGTTAAGGCCTCTTGCCGATGCTGATTTTCTGGGGGTTCCAGACAGGAATAGAACTGAACCTGTTCTGTATGCTTTTTGAGTTAAATTTTGACACTGGAGCTGGAGATGCAAACACGGTGCTGTGATTGGCTGCACAGACAGCCTGTACAGAGCAAAACCAGACCAAAACAATACCAAAAAATAGAAAATCTGGGCAAAAGGGAGGGTTTGTGGAGCCATATCCACAATGACAGAAATGAGGATTGAGAGGAATTATTAATGGATGAGTCTACAGTGCTGTGAAAAATGTTTGCTGTCTTCCTGATTTCTTACTTTTTTGTATATTTGTCACACTTGAATCTTTCAGATCATCAAACAAATTTAAGTAATGAATTCAAGGTAAAATAGAAGTAAACAAACTGCAGTTTTGAATTAACCCCCCTGTTAAAACATAAATAAACTGCGATTAAATTCAGGACTTCAACAGCTAAATTCAGCCACTTATCACATGACTTGTAGCCTAAAATGACTCAGCGTGCAGCAAAGTAGACTTTGTCAGTGTGGCATTGCAAGATTTGATGTTTTCGGATGTATTCTTCTGCTGCATTGTGTGTTAAATGTATCTGTTGTGCAATTCTTATGTACAAGATTGAGCGCATTTGATCAACTTTATGGCACTGACCAAATTCCTTTAGTACAACTGAGTGTATCTAAACATCTGGAGTAAATCTCAACATTTTCAGTACACTATGAATGACCTTTTGATACTGTGTAAACAACTTCAAATTCACTGCTCTGAGTGCAAACGTATAGTATGCCAATGAGCTAAAGAAATGTAGTACAAAATATATAATAAAAATATTCAAAAACCGACCTTGAAGCCAAAGTATTGGTCTTGTTAGAGAACACGTTTAATGACATAAAGCCTTAGTTTTAAACAGCTTGGTAGAGGATGGAGAGAAGGAGCAAAAACGAGAGTGAGAGAAAAAAGAAGCAGGGACAACACCACAGCAGCCAGAGATCTTCCCTTTCCATCCCCTCCCAAGAAGCAGGAGATATTGCCTTGCCTCTATCCCTCCTTCACATACACACATTTTCTATCCTGCCTGCACTCTCTCTCACTCTCTCAAACACATGCACACACACAAGTGAATATCGCTCTTCTGCTCACTGCTCACTTTTCCGTCTCTCTCTCTCTCGCTCTATCTCTCACACATGTCAAGGCTTGAGCTGAGCTGCTCTCAGATCCTGTAGAGAGGCTCTGAAGATTGAATGTGTGTGTGCCAAGGGGAGAGAGGCAGGTTGTCATGGGGGGTTTGGGTGGAGTGAGAGGGTGCTGGTATGGGGAAGTGGGGAGGGTGGTGACTGCTGGGTTCTTGTCTATTTGCTTTTTCTCACTTGGTTCAACCCTAACCCTATGTCTCGTCTGAGATGCTTCCCATTAAGACAAACACAAGAGTAACAGCTCTCTCCTGCAGCTCCTGTTGTCTGTTTTGTTGCTTCTTGTCTCCTCTCCTTGTCTCTTATCCTTTCCCCTCATTTCTCTGCTTCCTTCCTTTCCCATTGTTTCCTCTCCTCACATTTCTTCTCATCTCATTTTCCCTCCTCTACTCGCGTTTCCTCTCCTCATCATTTTGTCTTCTACCCTCATCTCTTGTCTTGTTTCCTCTCCTCTTCTCTTTTCTTCCCCATCTTTCTTGTCTCCTTAACCGCTCCACCTCTGTTTAGAGTGAGCTGTTAGCACCAAGCTCCACATCCCTAGTACTGATCAATACTCTGTGTGCTGGCATGTGTGTTTGTATAATTGTTTATGTTTTGAGCCTACATGGAGTATATAATGAATGTGCATGTTGAGTGTGGCTGCATATAATGTAAACAGGTTTTATTCAGGAGCATTTAAATGTAAGTCAGTCTGGTTGTGTACAGTTAGCAGCCATGATAGTGAGCATATTATGCAAATGGATTCATATGTGAGACAACAGTGTGAGTTTGCGTTTCTGTATGTGTCTGAGCAGCAGCGGGAGGGAAAATGATTCCCAGGGTCTTACGAGCGCTCCACAACAACATACACCCCACCAAAGCTGTTTGCTCCAACAGTGCCAGAGAAACCATCTCCACCCATTCGACACACCCTGGGGGTGTGATTGCAGGGCTAGAGAGGAAATATCAATACTCACCTCCAACTAACAGGCTTGTTTTTTTAAGAGGACTGTCACAGTGTCGTGGAAGGAACAGCTGTGTGTCTGAGCTTTGTTTCATCTCCCATTATGTTACAAAATCAAACCTCTTTAAATATTAACCTCATCTGTGATATTGACCTGCAGGCCTCACTGTGCAGCCAACTGGACATGACACAGTATGTCTTCAGGCACATGGTGTCTGAACGTACATGTGTGACTCTGCATATGCAGAAAAGCATGCACAGCATGTCCGTGTGTGCGTGTGCGCCTGTGTCTGTGCACGTGCATCTGCGTGTGCAGGGGGAGGGGGGTAGTGCAGGGGGTTGGCAGATCATTCTTATGCTGTGTCTGTGGGCCAGAGGGAAGGAGGGAGGAAGGGGAGATGCAGTCGGAAGGCTGCATACTAAACAGACTGCTGTCACCGCGCCAGCACCACACACACACACACTCTGAGAAACACAAATGCGTGCTTCGTTGCTCTACCTCTTATACATGCACTCACAAACAGTCTTGCAGACACATGCACGCACACACACTCTCTTGGCTCCCTTGCTCGGTTGCCGGTTGTCATGGAAACCATTGCCCACAGCACCTAACAGCCCAAATCAATGGCAGCTCCAAGACGAGGGTAGGCAGGGGTAGCTAGTGTGTCTTTCAGAGTGTATGTGCATGTGACAGCCTGTTTCTGTCAGATTTTTAAGCTCCAAGCAGGTTGTACCAGTGTATAGTTTAATGATAAATATGGCGTAATGCTGGACTACAGATTGTACCAACAGCAACACTATCAGTGTTTTACCAATTGGATCTAAGCCTAGAATAAACAGACTATGTTTTTTGAACATATTGAGAAAGACAGAGAGGAAAGAGTGTGAGGTCAGTGGTTTAATTTAGAGAAATAATGTGTTTGTCCCAACTTGCTAATTACCTTGTTTGTGTTAATTGCTGAAAATGTGGCCACCATGCCAAGTAACACACAGACACACTCATGAAAAGAAAAACACCAGGGATGACACAGATGTGACCCCGCCCTTGTCCCCAAAATGCACCCCATCCTCCCCATCTGTTCAGTCAGATGCTAACACATACACACACACGTCACCACTTAACATCAACACAACTTACCATTGTTTAGTGACACACTCCAGCAGGTACACACATATTAGAGCTGCCAGGTAATTAGTTACATATTGTTATCATGAGATGTATTTTATGTATTGTATGCAGTCAAAATTATTATCTCCCTATGAAAATGTGATTGTTTTACCAATGTTTACAGTGCTTCTCTAGTTCTGGATACATAGAAACACTTTGATAACTGTACATCCTTTTCCTGCTTTGTGTCCATCATCAATCCTTCTTCTCAGATCTAAACTCAACAACAAAAACAATAGCAATGGAGCAACACCAAATTTATGCATGTATTGCATATGTTTTTCACCAGAAGCTGCCCAGTATGAGCAGAAGGCAAGGCAGCGAGCTATCCAGCATTTTGCTCGGTGTAACCACAGCAGCACATAGTCTTGTACTCATTCGCCTTCTTCTTCAGTACTAGTACATTCATCTCATGTACAGAGGAACATGCTGGATAGCTCGACGTGTTACTGTGTTTACACAGTCACTGAACAAGATACTACCATTCAAGTGTTTTAGAGCACCACAATTTTTTCCAGTTCTTTGTTGAAATTCAAGCAGTTCAAGTTCAATGAATAGGTTGCTGAACTGCCAGAGGTTAAAAAACATAAATGTTATCTCAAAACAGAAAAATTATGTACATCTCAGAATTAATTAAAAAGGTCTTTTTCAGGGAACAAGAAATAGGTTAACAACTTAAAGCTATTCTGCACTAGTGGAAGTTGATCAAGCCTTAAAAGCTGGTGCAACTAATTCCTACAGGTGTCCCAAGTTTGTTTGTTTAATTACAACCACCTCTGTCTGCACAAAAGCAGTGTTGGAACACAGTGAGGTACCATACCCTTTTGAGAATAATTTGAACAGTATTGTTTGGCAGAACGCAGACCCAAAGAACAAGACGTGGCTTTGGCTCCCCCAGACCTCCTCCTGTCAGTTTCCCTCCATTTCTGAGTGAAGGAAACTGTGCTCACTGACACATCGACTTTCTTGCACTATCTGTAGGAAAGACCAACACTTTTTAAAGTGTTATGATGGTCCATCTCTCTTCTATTGATTAGTTCCTTTTTCTCACTAATTTTATATTAACTTTCTGCAGGACAGTACTGTTCAAATACACTCACAAAGCTATGGTACCACACTGTGTTCCAACACTGCTTTTATGCAGACATAGGTGGTTGTAATTAAACAAAGAAAGTTGGGACACCTGTTGGAATTGGTTGCACCAACTTTTAAGGCTTGATCAACCTCCACTAGTGCAGAACAGCTTTCAGTTGTTAACTCATGTCTTGTTCCCTAAAAAAGGGAACAAGACATGAGTTTAAAAAAAAAAAAAAAAAATCTGAGATGTACATAATTTTTCTGTTTTGGCAAAACTTAACATTTTTTAACCTTTGGCATTTCAGCAATTTGTACCATTTTGGAGCGATTCATTAAACTTGAACTGCTTGAATATCAAAAACTGGAAAAATTGGTGTGTTCTAAAACTTTTGATCAGAAGTGTATATGTATGTATTCTTGCACATACACTGCCTGGCCAAAAAAGGTTAACACCTGGATTTAACTAAGCAAATAGGTACGAGCCTCCCATTGGATAATTTCTGCATGGGGGATTATGTTTCAGCTAGCAACAAGTGACATAAGGATAGTCGGGAACCATCATGTTCGAAGAAAAAATGAAAAAAAAAATCTTGAATGATCATGAGCGGTAATCACTTAAATGTGTGGTGAAATCAAAATGTAAAAAAACAACAGTAGAAGTCAGGACTATGTTTAATAATGAAAGTAAAAGCATTTCCTTTCATGTGCTGGAGAAGACTTTGCACAGTGTCCGACTCTCCCATCATCAATTCAAGA
>JAQQAE010010924.1:0-13864 GCA_029823295.1 Pseudamia nigra | reverse complement strand
GTCCATCTCATGAAAAATGGGATCAAAAACAAAAGTGTTGCGTTTATATTTTTGTTGAGTGTATATATATATATAGTACTATATATATATCATTTCACTATGGTCATGAAAATTATTTTTGGTTTAAATTATTTCCAAAGGACATAATAAGATGGAAATGATGTGAGAAGTCAAAATCTGCAATAAAAACCACAAGATGTAAACAATATAAACAAGCATTGACATAGAGACAAAATGTAACAAATGCAATCAAAGTATCTGCAATGGAAACAAAATTAAAAACAAACACATGAACACCCTAAAGACAAAACAGAAATGTACGAGGTATGGCAATTAAATTATAAGACACAATAAGATCACTGTTACCGATTTTGTTGCTTGCTTTGTTCATTTTTGTCCAATTTTGTTGGTTATTTTGTTAATTTGCTAAATTATTTTGGATATTTTTGCTCATTCCACTGTTTATTTTGTTACTTGTGTGTTTGATTTCACTGGTTATATTCTTCATTTTGTTAATTTACCTGATTATTTTGCTCATTTTTGCTAATTTTATGGTTTGTTTTGGTCTTTTTTTGTGATTTTGTTTAGTTTCTTGGTCTTGTTTGCTCATTTTGTTCAGTTTTGTTAATTCATGTGATCTGATTTTGTGACTTTTTTCATTTCTACTATTTTGGGTTGACAAAGTAACAGTTTGTGCCAAATTGACTCCTACTCACTGGGGTGTTTAACCAAATGTAACTGAGTACTTGAGCAGTTGTAAAAATACTTTTTACTTGTTACTCAGTTACTTGTACTTGTATTCAGTTACATTTGGCCACAGCTCACTGAGTAGCAGTCATTTTTACACAATCAGAAAATCAACTCAATGAGCAGAAAATTGAGCAAATAATCATGAGTAATGAGCACAATAATGAACAAAATATTGACAGAATGACCAAAAACAGTCAATGAAAAAAAATGAAAAAAGGAGCAAAATAATCATAAAAATATGAACAGAATGCTTAAAATAGAAAAATAATCAAAGAAAATAAGCAATATAAATAAGAAAATACAAAATTAGTGAAACAAATGATAACACAGTGTGTCCATAAAATCTCTACCATTTTACAATTTTATTACAAAAGCAAATAAAAAAGATGAATATGTGCAAATTATTGTAAAATGACAATTTGACTTTGAAGTTTTTTTTTTACTTCATTTAATACACCTCTATGTGGGAACCACTGGTTGCACAAAGCACATCAAGATGGTACTCCAATTTCTTGCCATGTCGCTGTAGTATAGCCTCATCAATGGTGGCAATGGCATCAATAATCTATTGCTTTAGGTCAGTAATGTCCGAGGAATTGACCCATCCCTCCCAATCCACCGGTCTGGAAATGTCTGAATGAGGAAGCCATGAACATGCAGTCCCCATTGTGATGGTGCACCACCTTGGTGGAAAATGATGGTTGGTTGAAGGTCATCTAATTGTGGTGCTACATAGTCAGTCAAAAGGTCAAGGTAAACTTTAGTAACTTCAGTAACTGACGTCTCATTGAAGAAAAATGGACCATCGATTTGATTGCACATTCAAATGCAATGTGATTAAAAAGCTTTGATAACCACTGAGTACAATAGAACAAATCTGATTAATATATCTTATCAGTAGCCTTTGTGATACATTTTTTAAAAGGTAAAGAGACTTTATGGACACTCTGTATGTCAACAAAGTACAGTACATGCATATGAACAAAATAATCAACCGTAGAAAAAGAAGAATACAGCATATTAGGCTATGATAAAGAAATGACACCTCATAAGTTACTACTTGGGGAGTTTTTTATTAGATACTTTTTTACTCTTGCTTTTTTTGGAGTACTTCATTTGAGCCATCTGTACTGTACAGGTACTACCTGTGATGCAGCACCATGTGACTTTCACCTTCTTCCTAAAAACAAATATGCGTCAAAGGACCACGTTTAGAGTCTGTGACGGTCGTTAAGAAAAGAACGACAGAGGTCCTGAAAAACTGTCTGAAGACCTACTGCACCGCTTTGAACAGTAAAACAACACTAACATTAGAGCATTAGTCTTGTCTTTTAACAGCCACACCTCATACACAGTGATAAGAGCCTTTCAAATTCTACACATGTTCTCTGGTCTCCAAGGAGTCATCAGCCTTCTTTATACAAATCATTTTTTATTTTACAGAATTGTTCAGCTCGCCCAAAACATAAAAGCCTACTTCATTCTAGATTCGACAGTGCTAAACAGGTGGCACCCTTTTATAGTTCACATCATTTAAAATAATCGAACAACTTACACTAGAATTGACTAAAAACATTTGGAAATACAATACAATGGCACTATGTACTGTATATTCTTGTACTTGGAAATAAGTTGCATTCTTATAGAGAAGGAACTAAGAAACTTAACCTCGAGTAAAACCACTTAATGCAAGATTGAAGGAAAAACTCAAACATGGAACCTCATTACAAGAAGCAGCTAATCATCGGTTACCTTTACAATGGAATAGTTTCAAGAAGGATACAGTAGAGCTTAAAAGTTATACCCAAAACCAAACACACTGCTCCTTGACAAGTACCCGAGGACAGTTTTAAAATGTAGAAACTCTTTTTTTTTGGTCGACATTCTAAATATATAAACATTTATCAGTATTACAAACATACCACCTGTGTGAAAAACAAGAGATGGCTTAACAGTATTACAAACTTTGAGAACTTGTACAAGTACTGTGTTTTCCATTACAATGACACAGCCAACTCAGAAAACATGAGAAATATCAACACGGCATGGAAAGCAAAAGTAGTTCTTCTGAGCACGTCCCATGCTCATAAAAGGTTTTCTCAGGGTTACCATGGAGTGTAAACTGAATAAACAACATCGCCATCATCTACAATCACGCTAACCTGTATCAGCTACATCGTAAAAATCATTAGCAGGGATGTTGGTTGATAGCAACTCTGATTGGCACACATTACAAAAACCATATCACGTATCATACAGCGCAACTCTTTAGCAGTTCAGGAGTATTTTTGTGATGTTGAGCACACCTTGCAACACATACAGCAGCAGTAATATCCAAATGACTTACTGCACTTTTCAAGTTAACAGGTCTTTTGTAATCGCCATGTGGTCTGGTGTGGTGAAGCTGAAGTGAGAGTCATTAATGAAAAAAAGCTGAGAAGAAAGTGTGGGACTGCCGCACACATGGACTAACTCGTACCAACAGTGCTAATCAGAACTGGCGTGAAATGCATTTTGCCAGTTCCGTGTCTTACAGCGCCGTTTGCACATATGTACACACCAGAGGATTCCCTTTTCATTTGTAGGCTCAGTTAAAGGTCCCATAACTTAGCATTTAAGTTCATATCTGTAGATAAATCATGCGTGTCTATTGTATAGTTCTCTAAACATAAGATTTGAGTTCTAATGTTATTCCTCTCGTTATCAGAAAATTAAGCTCCAGAATATGTGTGTAGTTCAGGCAGGCGCATGAGTCTGTTCTCAAGCTTATTGGTGCGTACTAGTAGTACTTGGAAGTCGGAATATCTGAGTTCAAGTTGGAATTCCAACTCAGATGCAGTAACCCCACCAACCCTGACTTTGCAACTTTGATGTTAGTAGCAGCACCTTACAACAGCTCTCTGCTTTTTCTTTTAATTTTTGCATATACATTGCTTTTTTAGATCTTCTTTTGTGGGATCAATTTTCAATTGACATGGAGAAAAGAGTTTACTCCAGACAGGACCTCCTGGACTTCAGGCAGAGGAAATGTGGAGCTTACCAACCAATCCCACTGGATCTGAGGACTGCGTGGATGCAGGGCTGATACCAAGGTAAAAGGCCTTTCCTACCAGCTATACTGATGGGCAACATGAACTAACTGCCCAAAAATGTGGATGAGTTGGAGGCACTAGTGAGGAGCCAGAAGGAGTTTCAAGAGGCTGGAAAGAGGAGCAGTTGCAGTGGATGACTAACATCACTACACTGACACTGCAGGACTGAACATTAAAGGAGGTCCTTCATCCCCACCACCATCGGACTGTTTAACACCAAAGCCGGTGGCAGATTGCAGACTGAGAATACTCTGAGAAGACTGAAGACATGTTACTTATTTGGTCTTTCTTACCTATTGAATGAGCTGTTCAAATGAATTTGTCTAAAAGGGATAAAGAACATTTATTTCTATTCATTTTAATTCAATTCAATATGGCTAAAACTCAAAACAGCTGAATGAACTCTGCTAATTTCTTGTGTATTTGTTTCATATTACATCAATCATACATGTAGTACTGTTCAACTTTTATCCATTACACATTACTGTGCAGTATGTGTAAAATGCCACATACAGATGTTAGAATGCACATGTGTTTGGAAGTTGTCTACACTCCAAATGAGACATTTTTCCCATATGCAGCCATGTTTTTCCGACTTTGCAGCTGGAACGCCATCAGTTCAGGGTTTAACTCACTTCCGACCTCCGAGTTCCAGGGTAAGTGCACCATATTTCATCCCTGCCTTAAACACCTCTTATCACTGGACCTTTAAATCCTGGCCTTCTTCATTCATTCTGCTGTGCTGCGTGCACATTGACAAGTGACCATTGTTCACTTGTCAATTTAAAAAAAAAACTCCACTTCCTCAACCTCCTCCTGAATTAAACTGAATGAATATCAATACAGTCTCCAAATCATATTTCTTCCATGCTCCAGTTTAGTCATGCAACATCGTAATGCCAGGCTCCACAAAGCCCTCAGATCATCCAAGAGCATCTCCTGAGTAGGCTCACCACCAGAATAAAATGCATATTAGCTTTTAATTAAGACTTTTAAATCAGACGAGAGTGTCCTATCTGAAATACTCTTATTCTAATGAAAACCTCCTGCAATTCCACTTCGCACAGACCATTTTCTGAATACTGACCAGTTGCTCATGGGGGCAGGGCAAATTGTAGCTTGAGCATGATTGGTTGTAACTTGGAATGTTTCAAAAATCTATAGGTATAGTCTCAAATTTCAGAATTCTAGTGGCTCATGTGGGCAGGACCAGTGCATTTCAGCTTGATTGTGACTGGGTCTTCCATAATGTCAACGCAAGCTTGCTTTTCCTGTTGTATATATTCTCATGAGGATTCCTCAAGTCTGGCAGTACTGAGCAAGTTCATATTTTCACAGCTTTTATTTTACATCACACAGTTTATATAAACCCCAAAACCCAATAAAGATGTATGTTCACAGTATGGGACCTTTAAACAACAGCAACATCCATCAGTTTGATTCTCTATGTTGCTTAATTAACATCAAACTAGATTTAGGACTAATTTTGGCACTATTTCCAGTTTTTCCAGAAAGGCTATGTGTACCAAGAGCCTTTCAGAAATTTAGCACTCATGGATGATTCCTGCTGTTTTACTTCCTATATTTTTGTTTAAAACCTTACTGATAGAAGCAGAGTTCAAAATACAAGCAAGCAAATGGAAGAGAAAAAAAAGTTTTTAAAAAATCTATTCAATGATCAATCATGGTGTGTGCATCTATATGTGTTTGTGTGTATGCGTGTCAGAAATGTGTAAATGTGTCCTGACAGCTGCTGTGTCAGCACCTGTTTTGCTCTCACAGTGTTGAGGAGCTGTGTGCAAAGTCTCGGAGGATATCTGAGGTGTAGACTGAGCTTGGAGGACTGCCGAGCATCGACTCAGTGAAGGGGGACCCGGTGACAGATTCCCCAGAACACACTGAGTCTCTGAAAGGGGAGGGGGGAGAAAGAGCAATAGAATCCTCCAGGCCTGGCTTGTTCAGAGTAAAATCCTCAATGTCCTCGTCCTCCCCCTCCTCCTCCTCTCCCTTGGCATCATAAATGTAGCTGTGTAAGAGGTCCAGTTCCTCATCCTCTGGCCCCTCCTCTTCAAGTACCCCTACTTGTGGGGCCAAAGGAAGCTGAGAGGGTGTTAAGCTCAAAGGCTCATTGGCAGTAGTGGCGTGGTCATTCAGTGCGGGGACATGGGAGCTGTGGGTATCTACCAGTGCCCCCTGTAAGCGTTCTGTAGTGCAACCCGTCAAGTGAGAGGGCAAGTAAGAAGCCGATGTATCTACACTGGGCTCTGGCCCTTGGGTCTGTCCGGACTGAGGTGGAGTCCAGAGAGGGCGCTGCACATCACCCTCATCATCCTCTTCCTCCAGGTTGTAGAGAGGTTTAGTGCCAGGTGGTTCTTGGGGTAGATGTGGGTCTGTGCCAAGGTCACATGTGGAAGGCTCACAACTGTGGGGGTCGGGGGTGTTAGTTAGGGGCCTGATGACCGCCATCTGATTCAAGCCGGCTTCCTGTTTCCTCACATGCACAGACAGTCTGTGCCACACATTCCCCCCCCTCGGAGGGTGTCTTGCACCTGATTCAGACCATGACACAGACTTGCCATTAGAACTATGAATGAGATAAAGACCCAAGTTACTATCATAGGAAAATGGGAGGTGTTTACAGAAAAACAACATCAACATAGCTGCAACATCACACAACACAGCAGCAGCATTTCAACATTTCTGAAGCATGTTAAAATACTTTTTATCCACATGACTTGACATTAACAGCTTCCCTAAGGGGTTTTCTCATGAGGCCTAAAGAGGACTACATTTATTAACTGTGGCACTCCACAAACAGTGATGCATAATGTGCTGCTAACAGCATTATGATCTTCAAATTGCTTCAGACATTGAGCTTACAGACTTAGGGGCCAACCAGCTCATTTTGTCCTCTTGGACTGTTTGTTTGTATAGTTAAAATAGGATGCATGCACTGACACAGTACTCCTATTCAAGCCTGAACTGACCTAAAGACGACACAGAGTTTAGTGCAGAATGAGCTTGGACTGGCTCTAATGTGATTAGTTAGGGAGGCGGGGAAGGGAGGGGCATTCATGCTGAAAAAAGTTAAACGTGAGGATAATTCAGTAAACCAAAAGCAGCTGGGTGGCAGATCTGCTTCTTGGAGGGTTGCAGTGTCAAAAACACAAATAGCTATTGCCAACTCGGGAACGACACATACTATAGCTTTTTAGATACATAACAACCCAAAACTCCAAATTAAGGCAAATCAAGTATTGTCCTCCCCTTTTCCTACACTGGTAAAAACAGAACACCACTCTACACATGTCTATCAATAAACAGAGGTTTTCTACACTGCCTGAGAAGCTGTTGACTTCTCAGGGTGTGCAGTTGTAGAGTCAGTTGGCAGTGCACCTCTCCAGGAAAGGAGATCAGTAACCCCCCGGGCCAAAACATTTGCCAGCCTCGACAGTATGCTGCTCAGTACAAGTTTAAAGGGTTAGAAGATTAGAAAGGCTGCATAGCAAGGGTGAAAGACAACACAGAAACATTTTCAAATCACTCTCAGACTCTGCCCCACTCCTTACTTTAGAAAACTGCCCTTGTGTCACTGCTGTGGATCTCAAAAAAGTTACATACAAGTCTCATTTTCTCATAGCTAGTTTAGAAGTGTAGATGAATAAATATTTATACATTAGTATGACCCATTAGCTTTCAATAGCATCCAATTGTTCAGTCAATCAAAACTGCCTGCTTTCATTTAAATTGCATAGTATTTCATTCTCAGGGGGAGGGGGATGTGGCATATACCATCATACCAATCCTGTAAAGCTCATTTTCTGAACAAATGACTGTCAAATTTCTGTAAAGTAAATTATGGATTACTATGGATGCTGTGCATAAACACTCAAATTCCAATATGTAAAATAAATGATGTGCTTTGATTATCTTTTGACATACACAAAGATCTTTGGACAACTCTGTGTGGTTGTATCTGTGCTTATGTGCTTATTATCTGTCACATTTAGCCCAAGAAAAATAAAGTTAATCTCATCTCATTTTAACTCACTGAACCATCTGAGTGTTTAGGCAACTTTTTATGTCACCTCTTGCCATTAACTGCAGGAAACATAGGCTCTACCATAGTAAACAACATAAAGGGTCACTCACTTGGCATTCCCAGATGCAGGCTTCTTCCGGCGGAACATATTTAAGAAGCTGTTGCTTCCACATTGAGCGGCAGATTTCCCATCTCCAACGTGCATTCGTACAACATCAGATGTGGTGAAGGCGCTTCGGACGTTCCTCTCAGGTTTGGCAATAATAATGTACATTTTGGGTGTGAACATGCACCCGAGAGCCACTGTTACACTGAGGCTGACAGAGAAGGATGTGGTTATGATCTTGTAATTGGAGCCAAAATAAATGGGTACAAATGCCAACCAGATAATGCATGTAGTATACATTGTGAAGGCAATGTATTTAGCCTCATTAAAATTGGCTGGGACATTCCTTGTCTTAAAGGCATAGTAAGTGCAACTCATGATTAGTAGGCCATTGTAGCCCAGTGGCGCCACCATGCCTAAGTTGCTGGTGTTACAGATGAGGTAGACCTCACGTATGCTTGGGTATGACTTGATTGGCTCCGGCGGCTCCAGAATGATGAGTGTTACCTCTAAAGTTAGCTGCACACTAATCAGCATAAAGGCAATTATCACCTGGGCCCAGGCGCTCATGAAACGGGGTTTCCTAGTGCATATCTTCTTCTTGCTTCCTGCCAGAATGCGGGCAATCCGGTTAGTTTTGGTCACTAGGGCAGAGTAGCACATGGCAGATGATAGACCCACCAGGAGCCGCTGCAAGTAGCAGGAGGCCACTGTTGGACGGGCAATTAAAGTGAAAGGACAGATGTAGCCGAGGAAGATGCCTGCCAAGATGATGTAACAGAGTTCTCGGCTGGAGGATTTCACCACAGGTGTATCACGATACTGGATGAACACAAAGGTGACAAAGGATGTGATCAGGATGCCCACACAGGAGAAAACCACGGCAATGATAGATTCCACATCTGCCCAGTCGAGATACTTGAGAGGCAGGGGCTGACACCCTGGAGAGAGTAAAACAAAATTAAATTAGTCTTTGGTTCATGTTTTTTTTTTTCAATAAAAATTAGGGCTCTCAAGATTAATGCGTTAATCCAGATGAAACTATTTGCATGACTAATTACAGTAGATAAAAAATTTTAACGCGATTAACGCGTTAACACAAATAACACACATACTGTATCTCATAACTCATATATCAAGGAAAAAGTGATGAAATCTTACATTACATTTGACCCACCTCACTGCCAACTTCTTTAGTATTTACTGCTTCAAAGTCAATTTAAATGCAAAAGTATAAGTCTCTTCACATTTTGAAACAAATTACATTAGTTACTGATGAAGTCAGTGAACCAAGTGTAGAAAAGCAAAAACATCTCAGCGAACATTACAGAGGTTCTATTAAGTTCTACAAAGCAGGTGTAATTTCCTTTAGTTACACTACTTTAAATTAGAAAAAAATGTACATTTTAATGTAAAATAAGTAATTTTAGTTGAGTGTCTATATCACTTTCTATCATGAGTGTTTTTGCTGCCACAAAATGAAAAGCGAATGGGTATTAATTGTGATTAATTGAAATTAATCCAGTGACCCTGTGATTAATTTAGATTAATAACAAATGGGTATTAATCATGATTAATCAAAATGAATCCATAGTGACCCTGTGATTAATCAGATTAAATCAGATTTTAATCATTTGACAGCCCTAATAAAAATACATTTAAACAGAAATACCTCATGGTGAGATAGCAATGCAGAGCTAGTTGAGAGTAAAGGAACACAGATTTAGAGACACTAGACAAGTCAGGTATGACGCACTGATCAGAGACCTCCTAGATGGCCTAAAATGGCTCACTAATTTGTATGTGTCATACATATCACAACGCACTACTGCATTTGGATTTATCTCTCTCATTTCTATGTCATGCCAAATTTCTGCACACACATATGGGTATATGTGTCAACTCTGTAACAAACTTGTCATCTAACATGTAGCAGAATTTTTATAGAGCTTAATGCAGAAAACTGACAATTCTAGACTTCCCCAGCTTAACACTCCATAAATTACATGCTGCTGTTAATAGCATTACAGTCAGTGCCATCACAGGCACAGCTCTGCATGAAAATATGAATTTCTGGTCTGCATATACATGTCAGACCATGAACATCACAAGTTTAAATGTCTCAGGAAGCCTGAAAAAAAGCAATAATGATAATATCAATATATAAACATGTTACATTAACCATTTGAGATCAAAAGACGCACCAGCGCATTTTTGCAATAGTTTTGCTGTGTTTTTATTAATTTGTCTTTCCACACTGTTCATACATCAGTGAGCAATTGATTGTCATCTTTCCGTTACACTTTCCCTTGACATCCCATGTGATTTACAGCCAATAACTGAGGATTTTCCATTGCCACCTCTGTATAATCGGATGAATCCTTTCTCCATCAACTTGAGTATGTTGTGAATGTTGTGTGTTACGTAAATGTTTAGTTTGGAGAGAAAAACCATTGAAATGCTCATTTCTCATTTGTACGCATGTCATGAAGCCTGATAAGCCATGTAAAGTCAATATTCAGCCTCATTTATCTCACATTTGGTGAAAATAGAATGACAGACAATATTTACGCTCAAAAAACAATATTACAAATTTTCATTTTAGACATGTTTTCTACAGTTTTTTATTCCTTTTTTATTTTCATATATTCCTCTAATTTTGTGAAGACTTTGGTAAATTTATTTCAAGCAGCAAAACAGTTCATCCAAATGAGTGAAGGTGTGTTTTCATAAGCAGCGATGGCCTTGGATCAGACCACCAAATCTAAGCTTAAGATACAGACAGAGATTTGATTGACAAGTCACTATGGAAACTCAACTCCCGAGTGAACTTGGACCGAGTCTGACGTTCATATCTTCTTCAATATCGGCATAGTTTTACCTGAGATACACTTGACTTCAGTAGTGGTTAAGTGTTTACACTAACAACATTGTAATATGACTTTGTTTGACACTGCTTGGTGAAGTTTAACCGCATCTGTAAGCTAGTGATTAGCATTAGCGTTCCCTGTGCAACACTGCCCCCACGATTTCCAGTGGTACTGCTCCTGAAGTTCTTTGCTGACTGACTGATTCACTGACTGACTGCCCAAAACATGCACTCGTTTACATTACTGCTGTGCAACAGATTTTAAAATTTTCAAAAATCAGACTTCAAATTTTCAGCATTTGGGCTAAGTTATCTCTTTGTACGATGCTCTACAATAACGAATAAAGTGCTCAGTACACATAAAAAAATGTGAATTTAAGACCGTGTAAAAAAAAATCAAGACAATACCATTAGACCTCAGATGGTTCGGGTATAATTCAAAGCATTTGGTCAAAACACACTGGACTAAGCTTTATTTTGATGACCTACCCAGATAAACCCACCAAAACATCACCTTCACTTCCTGCAAATGGACAAGCGTGGCAAACATGATGCTCTTATCTGCATCCTTTCTCCAATCCCAAACCCCTTACTCAGCTAATACAATTATATTTAACCTGTAAAAAACTTCTGATTTCTACATTCCATTTTTTCATTGGAAGAAATATACACAATAATGAAATTACAATAACAATAAAAGGCTTAAAACATAGCCTAAAGCAGCAAAATACTGGGTATGTGGCAGTACAGTCAGACACTACGAATAGGATGCCAACTGGCTCTATTAGCATTCTCCAGATAGGGACATGTAATGAGAATGAAGGGAATTTTTTTTCCTCAACACACTGCTGAACTGTATCCCCAAGCCTCTCATGGCAGTAATAGGATTTTACACCTGGGAACTGAAAGCTCCTCTCAACTCAATAAATCGCTGTCAAAACAACCACTGGGTCACAACGAGGCAAAGTGCAGGGAGGGGAAGTGAGAATTTTCACTTTTAGGGAACTAGAGTGGAGCTAAGAAAGCAGGGTCATGGGAGCCGATGATGAAAAGCATTAGACGGAGTGTGAGGATATGAAGGATATGAACAAGCTCATGAGCGGAGGGTGATTTCTAGGAGCAGAAAACAGAGACGTGTCAGCTGAGAGAAAAGGGTTGTGCTGTTTGTGAGATATGAAAGTCCTGAAAAGGGAGTAGGCACAAAAGCATGTCCCTGAAAAGAGCAAATTAAGGTACGTTGGTTGGAATATGAATGTAATAGGGCATAATAGGGAAGGGAAACTGTGTTGTAAATGGCTCAGAGTGTTTTTATACCTGCCAGGTCGTCATCGGGCCACCATCCCAGCTCACAGGCCTTGCAGGTAAACTCATCCTGGACGTACTCATTGTCCTTGCATGTGGTGCAGATCCAACAGCAGCTCACCTCACCCTTCCGAATCACCTACATACAGAGACGCCAAAGCCATTTTAGTAACCCTACATAACACCGATCAAACCATCAACGTCAAATAATCATGTATACCAAAGGGTATGCTGACACTTTCAGGGCCTGATGCTTTCTCGGTCCCCGTTATACCTTTTAGAAAACAAGGGCAGCTTCTTTTATATTCTGCTCTCAGAGAAGCTGTTACCAGCACTGTGATATGTAAAACAAAGGGATAAGTGGAGCAGGAAACAAAAAGTGAAGAGAGCAAGGGGAAGCGTGAGCATCCAGGAGAGAGGATGCACGGTCCCTCAGGGTGACTTAGTGTACAGTTAGACGGGGAACAGACGGCCCACTTGAAACTAATCAGGGCGTCTCTTCAAAACGAGCTCAACACTGGTGTTTATTTATGATGGCCTTTTTGTCAGCCAGGTAGAGGAAGACACTAGAACACAAGTGCAAAATGCAGCTTTCTCTGTGAATTTGTGCTGAATAATGTAAGGGATAAACCATATGCCAGCTTTAATTCCTCAAACTATATATTTTTTTACTTGTGGCCAGGGTGTAGTAAATTAAATGGTCCTGCTCGGTCCTAGAAGCCCTACAGAGAGCATACTGAGACGGGACACTGATAGTGAGGTGAAGTCCTGTCCCTTCCAGCAGAGGTGTGGACACACAAAGAGTACTCAAGTAAAAGTACTGTTGCTTTATAATTACAGTGACTCAAGTAGAAGTACAGTGCTCATGAAAATAAGTACTTGAGTAAAAGTAAAAAAGCATTTAATAAAAACTACTTAAGTAGTAACTTCACAATGTGGAATTTATTACAACCTAATACATTGCCATCAAACCTTTAAAAGATTATAATTTTTGTATATTTTTTGTTGATTTTTGCTAATTATTTTTGCTCATATTACTGTTTATTTTGTTGATTTGTAGTTCACCTTCTTGAGTATATTGCTCATTTTTGTCAACTTCCTTAATTAGTTTCTTCTTATTTGCTTATTTTGTTCATATGTACTTATGCTAGTTTTACAGTTAACTTGACTGCTTTGTTCAGTTTTGTTGTATATTACTGATTATGAATTTAGTCAATTCTGTTAATTTTTTGTTACATTTGTAGCTTTTTGCAACAATTTTTGTACATGTTTGCTGATGTGTTGCTTAGTTTATTAATTTTGATAATTTGCTTGATTTTTTTTTGGTTATTCTTTGTCTTTAACCTTTTTTACTCCTACTCATTGAGGTGAAGCAAAATGTAACTGACTAGAAGTCAATTTTTTTACTGCAAATGTAACTGAGTAAGAGTAAAAAGTATTGTGCAAACCAACTACTCTCAGAAGTGTAATTTATGAAAAAGTACTGTACATAAAAAGTAGTAAATGTACAGTGGAACCTCGGATAACGATAAATTCGGACGACGGAAAAAATTATTCAAAATTATTTTAAAATTGAACCTAACAGTGATGAATTATGCGGACAACGACGCCTGCGTCACTCAGAGCGCTAACGCTAGCCGCTAACACTAGCCGCTATGCATCACTTCCGGGTCTCGAAGAGAATGACCTGGAAGTCAGAGCGC
>JAQQAE010010923.1:0-13864 GCA_029823295.1 Pseudamia nigra | reverse complement strand
TATTAGCGCTAGCCGCTAGCGCTCTGACTTCCGGGTCATTCTCTTCGAGACCCGGAAGTAATGCATAGCGGCTAGCGTTAGCGGCTAGCGTTAGCGTTAGCATTAGCGGCTAGCGTTAGCATTAGCGGCTAGCGCTCTGAGTGACGCAGGCGTGACGCAAAGTGACACAGGCGTCATTGTCCGCATAATTCGTCGCTGTTCGAATCAATTTTTTAAATAATTTTTAGTAAATTTTTCCGTCGTTATCCGAATTTACCAGTGTCCGAACCGGTCGTTATCCGAGGTTCCACTGTAGTTAGATCTGGTTCATGATCTTGATTATTTGGTCCATTTTGAACATCATTTTTGTCAGTTTTTTCTATTTTTTTTGTAATTAGGTGCCATTTGTTGATTTAGTGCTTATTTTGTTCATTTTGATTTATTATAATTGGGGCTGTCAAACAATTCAAATTTTAATCTGATTAATCACAGGTTCACTGTGGATTAATTTTGATTAATCACAATTAATATCTATTCGTTATCAATCTAAATTAATCACAGGGTCACTGGATTAATTTCAATTAATCACGATTAATACCCATTTGTTGTTTTTCATTTTGTGGGAGCAAAAGCAAGAAGGTGATGTATACATTCAACTAAAATTAATTATTTTACATTAAAATGTATATTTTTTTCTAATTTAAACCTGTGTAACTAAAGGAAATTACACCTGCTTTGTAGAATTTAACAGAACCTCTCTAATGTTCTGCTGAGGTGTTTTTGCTTTTTTACACTTGGTTCATTGTTTTCATCAGTAACTAATGTAATTTGTTTCAAAATGTGTAAAGACTTATACTTTTACATTTAAATTGACTTAGGAGCAGTAAATACTAAAGAAATTGTCAGTGACGTGGGTCAAATGTAACATGAGATTTCATCACTTTTCCCTTGATATGAGTTATTGTGCATTAATCGCGTTAACACGTTCATTATGTTAAATTATTGTAATTAATCATGCAAATGAGTTAATCTGGATTAACGCATTCATTTTGACAGCCCTAATCATAATATGTTACCTCCATCAGTGGACAAAGCCACAGGAGCCACTGGGGGGGGCCAAAGAGCTACATGTGGCTCTAGTTCCGCAGGTTGCAGGCCCCTGGTATAAAGTATAAGATTTACAAACTATTTTAGGTTATGATTCACCTAATACATGCCATATTCAGTGCTATATTTAGACGGTATGTGACAGAAATCTACAGATGGGGACCATTGTCTTACAAAGGCTTCTGCTGCTGAGACAACATTCACAAATAAATGGGACAAAGAGAATCCCCAAATTTAGGACAGTAGCTGAACATTGTTTAGGAGATACATGATCTGGACAGAAGCTGAAGTTAGTGGAAGATATGAACTGTTTATAAGCACCATTACAAGGACAATACTAATACCTGTGTAATGGCTGAGATAAGGTACAAATCAGGGAGTCGTGTGTTGTTGACTCAGGGTTTATCTTTTTTTTTTAACAAAATGAAATGCAGTTATGCATATTTTAAAATTTCAGTGTACTTTGAATTATGACTTGACCCGAATATTCAAAATTGGCATCATATCCCAGTGTATTACATGTTGATATGAGGGTGCTGTAACAGAATAGGTTAAAGATGGGTTTCATTAGTGTCACAGTAGAAGAACATAACACCAGTGCACACACGTCTGATTGTTTTGTTTTTAAGTGACCTGTGAAGGACTTGAAATATAACCGTTAGTATGGAGACAGAAACAACGTTTGGCAGGCAATGTAATTTACACTTTCAAAATTTTCTATATCTGACTTATCTTATAGAATGTCATCCATTTGTGAATCTTTGTGAACCAGAAAACTACACAGTACTGTACCTGACCAGTGAATGTCACATGCTTTGCACCTTGCACTGAATACAGATGCAAACAGAGGAAGCATTTCGGTAGTAAAAAATGGTCAGATTTTTGAAGCTGTCGCTAAAAAGTCTGACTTTTTTTTAATATAACCGCTACTTAACAAGGAAATGATTTACTGACAGTAAAAACCTCTTTTGCAACAGTGTCCTGGTCCACGCAGGCAACAGCACAGACAGGATTTTAAAGACCCACCCATACGAACGTCATAGAGTAATACATCATGTAATAGTTAAAAACATGAAAGCAACTTGCCCTACAGTGTTCCACAAAAGAGTAACAAGCAATATGCCAGTTAAGCATTTAATGAGACTAACTCCTTATGTTTGAGTTAATTTTGTAGTTTGTTTCAAGCAGAAGGGCAGCGTATTCTTCTCCTGTTCAGTTCTGACCTTTGGAACAGACGGTAAGGATGATTCCTGAGACCAAACAGAAGAATTATTTAAAGTTTTCTGACAGATGTACACCTATCGATTCAAAGGAAGCATATCTGTGATACATTTATAAATGAGGATATGCCAGTGTTTTTGCCTGCACGTGATCAAATTGGACCATAACAGGAGCATACAAAAATGTTTGGTGTGAATCTCAAAGCAGCATCATAAATAGTGTTTAGAGCTCTCAAATGCTGAAATAAAGCACTCGTATAGATCTTGTCGGTGTAGTCAAACACAAACATAGAAGTAGGAGCTACAAGTTTCTTTTTTGCCTCAAAGGACAGGCAACACTTTATCCTAAAGTCCTGATGGTTCAATGTTACCATCTTCAAACTAATGAATGTGTGGAGCAAAGGAAAGTGAATCAAAAACAAGATGTCAGTCTCATCTATTCTGAAACAATTGCAATTTTCTCTGTTTTCTCTCTGTGATTGAGGAATTGAAGCTTGAATTAACTTATCTTGTGTATTTTAATTCAGATTTTGCAGCTGAGACTCGTGACGTAACCTTTCCCCTGTTGAATGCCGACTTTTTCATACCTCTTGTTCATTTTGTGACTCTAAGGCACAGTACACCTTTGGAATGTACGTCTTGTTTTCTTTGCAGGTTTTGGAATGGTCAAGCTTGACGTTAAGACAAAGGCCTCAAGCGGTGTGGTGAGTTTTGATTTAACAGTCTTTTCTGCTTGAGATGTAAAATTTGCTCAATTAATGCATCTAAAACTAGCCTGAGATCAAACAAATTAAATGTTTCCAAAATCAAGAGTCTAATCGATTGTGCTTAAAACTCTTAGAGTGGATGAAACTTGTCCTGCCAGTTAAATTAATTTCCTCTTTCATTCACTGCAGGAATTTAAAACATCTGGCTCCTCCACCACCGATACCAGTAAAGTCACTGGAACCCTGGAAACCAAGTACAAGTGGGCTGAATATGGGTTGACGTTCACAGAGAAGTGGACGACTGAAAACACACTTGGGACAGGGATCTGCATTGAGGATCAGGTAGGTTGAAATCCCTGATATTCTATTTAAAAGACACAGCTTTGTTGAAAAGTGCCTGATGGAGTTTTGTTGTTTTTCAGATCACCAAAGGCCTGAAACTTACCTTTGACACTACATTTTCACCAAACACTGGGTACGCAACCTTGGAGTCAGTGTTACCTGTCAGATATCCCCTTAAAATCCTCCTCTTAAACTACATTTTCTCATTTTTGTCATAGGAAAAAGAGTGGCAAGGTCAAGACTGCCTACAAACGGGAGTACCTGAATGTAGGTGTTGATGTAGATTTAGATTTTGCCGGTCCTACTATCCACGGAGCTGCCGTGGTCGGCTATGAAGGATGGCTGGGTGGATACCAGATGACCATTGACTCGGCCAAATCGAGGATTACCCAGAGCAACTTCGCAGTTGGTTACAAGACCGGTGACTTCCAGCTCCACACAAATGTGTACGTGAAGCTGTTAAACAGGATGAGTTAATGCTCCAAATATGCATCCATCTGATTCTATGTTGTGTTTTTTTTAGCAATGATGGTGCAGAGTTTGGTGGATCCATTTACCAGAAGGTGAATGATAAACTGGAGACTGCTGTGGATCTTGCCTGGACCGCAGGCAGCAACGGCACTCATTTTGGGATTGCTGCTAAATACCAGCTGGACGCTGATGCCGCCATATCTGTAAGTGTTTCTCCATGCAGCAGCAGCCATGTCCTTCTGCTTTTCTGTGCACAGTTCAGAAATGCATGAAAAGTTCAATGCAGTCTTGGCGCATTGCATGCATAAAATATGCAGTTTTTCCACTGACGGTATCGGCTCAGATCGCGTTGGTCTTTCTATTTTCCATTGCATGACAGCAGGTACATCAAATACTATGTTTAGCACCACCTTTACTGAGTTTCCAGCAGAGCTAAAGTGACATTAAATGTGACATGAAACCATGTCGATCTCAGATTTTTGGATCTAGAATCCTCTCCCTGTACTTAACAACAGCAGGTATTGAGTTTCCTCAGATGTTTAAAGCCAGATCGAGGCATGTACAGTAGAGGAATTGTTCCACTTTTTTTTTTTTTTTTTTTTTTAAAGGAGAGACAATTTGTGAACAGTAAGATTTCATTTCCTTTTATTCTTATAAAACGGGTCTGGACCCTGTGAAATAATGTTAAACTGTCAAAAATATCATTTACAGGAGGTAAAACACACAGCCCGTTTACAGATGACTCGTACTGAAGAAAACGGTTTGGATTTTTGGATATCTGTGATGTCACAACTATACAGTCACTAACCTCAGCCAGTCCTCTAGAGCCACCAGAACCACAAACACCTTCTTTACCTTTTGATAATAAGCGAGGGAGTCTACATCACGGTATCCATGGCACAGACAGGAAAGGGGGAAAAGTGTGTTATTTTTATTTAAAGCAACAAATGCAGAAATCCAGGAGCATGCAGACATCATGGAATGAAGGAACCGCAGGGTATTTTGAGCTGAAATTTAAAATGCACATTCTAGGTACATGTGAGAACTGAAGTTAAACCATTAAGAGAGGTTGTGAAATGTTTGTGCTGCAGTGAGCAATCACTGAATTGACAAGTAGGAATAAAATCAATTATCCAGATGATTATGTTCAACTTTTTGTCTTTAATGCAAAACCTGAACATTCCATAGACATAATGAAGAAAATGTTCCTTTCCAAGGTCAATAGTTAATTTTTCCTCTCACATAAAATATCTTTTGGAGTGATTTTTGTTATTTGGTGTTATATAATTAAATCTTAAATTAATTTTGAAAGTCCTGGTTGACAATTGACTTAAAAATTGCATTTGGTATGTAATTTGTCAATTAAATGAAAAAACAAAAAAAAAAAAAAACCAAACAGACAATTGTGGATCTGACATGGGATTTGCAGTTTGTTCCCATTTATTTTTTTTTTAAATTTATTTTAATTTTCTGCTTGTCCTTTAGGCCAAAGTGAATAATTCCAGCTTGGTAGGAATTGGATACAGCCAGAATCTGCGACCTGGTAGGATCATCTTTACTTTAGGATCCAACTGTAACTACTGTATGACTTTACACTACATGAATTTTGTTCTCAGTCTTATATTTTACTTTCCAGGTATGAAACTTATCCTGTCTGCACTGGTGGATGGAAAGAATATCAACGCTGGAGGCCACAAACTCGGCCTGGGCCTGGAGCTGGAGGCGTGAGAAGATGAATATTAGCAAAAACAGATCATTTTAAAGAGGGATAAGAAGCTGAGATGAAAACAAAGCCCAGTTTTCAAAGCACTTTTCCGGCAGAAACCTTTTCCATTGACCTCCTTCACTCATATTTCAGTCACTTTTCTGCCAATTCGTCATCTCTCCCGTATTCAAAGTTGGCTTCTTAAGTGTGACAATCCAGAAGTGGTTCCCAAAAGTTATTTTGCTGAAGTGTGATGCGGTAGAATGTAAAATCCAAACTCTTGTTTTGCACACTAGAACATACTTTTATTTAAGCTCTTCTTTTATTTGCACATTTTATTGTAACTATGTAGGTAGTGGCGTTGTGGACAGGGTTCCAGAATACGCTGATGCCAACCTGCTAGCTGCTCTTCACTTTAAACCTTGCTGTGAGTTTCAGACCTCTGCTGCCGTATAAATGGCTTTTTCTTCCCTCAGTGCGACTCTAGTGAATGAATATCAGAGTGAGTTGTCGATTTCTGCATATTTGAGGACTGTAACACAAATCAGGAATAAGATCACTGTTTGTGTGTTGGCACATGTCTACCTTTGCAATAAAGTTTTAAAATCCCCCTTTAGGCTCTCCTGGTTTTGTCACGTTAATAAATAACAACTGTATACCCCACAGATTTTTCTGATAGGAGGTGAAAGCGCCTGATTTACTGTGAAAAGCTGTCAATAGATGTGATTTCCTTGACAAAGCTTTTGGTTTCACATATATAATGTGCTATAACCGGTAGATAAGTCTGGCACTGCATTAAAAACAGACATGATTCTCTACTAGAAATCACTGCATGTGCTTAGGAACACCTCCAGAAATCACTGACTGTGATTACACTACCATGCAATCCACAAATCCATTATGCATTACGTTAAAGGTGTATTATGTAAAGAAGACATATGTGACCATGATCCCAAAACGCTGCCATCTTCTCTAGACCAATTCTTACTTAATATGGTCTGAGGCTAAATGTTACTGTTCTGTGGTCAGATGACTGCCTCAGACCATTTTAAATGAGCTTTAGTCCATAGACAGTGGTATTTCTGGATCGTGTTCACATATGGCTTCTTCGCATATGAACGTTTACATGCATTTCATTTATACATCCTAACTTTTTTTGGAATTGGGGCTGTAAACAGTGTGATTTATGACAAAAACCTCAATGCATAGAAGTTGAAACAGAATGCACAATGTCAAACATGATTTCCAAAGCAATGATTTAATTAAAAGGCACAGTAATATGTAAAACAATTGCTAAAAGTATGTAACACTTTCTTGATTAGTTGAAAAAGTTTTTTTTTTTTTTAAAAAGTGGTCTACCAACTACAATTCTACCCTATTCTACTCTACTGAATGTTTTTTTTTATTGTGCTTTTTATTTAGATTTAGGTTTCAATTAAATTATTAATATTTCAAATTATTTTTTTCCCACTGCTAAATTTCTAATTTCCATTATTAATACTAACCCTGCATGTAAGCTTTAATTATTAATAATAAAAAAATAAGGCATGATTTTCTATGGTTGATGATGAAGAAGGCTTAAGGTTTTCACATCACACCAAGTTCCATTTAGAGGAAGTTAGTACCTCAAGTATATTTACTCAGTTACATGTAGTTTAGTAATACTTCCTGAAAAATGTAGTTTTTAGTCTTACTCAGTTACATTTGTGATTAAAATTTTTTTTATATATATAATGAAAAAGTAATCAAATAAAATTGAACAAAAACCAACAAAATGAACAAAAATGATGAGGTAAATGAATTCAACCATACAATATAACAAAGAACATGGACAAATATTATTTAAAAAAAATAAAACATAAAATTGAACAAAAATTGATGCAACCAATTCCACATCCTTAACATGAGTAGTTTTTAATCACAAAGTACTAGGGCGTACTAAAGTAGCAGTACTTTTACTTCAGTACTGTCTGTACTTACTTTACATATATTATGATGAAAGATGCACATTACAATATGTTTTATAAATAATAGTATTTAGGTAATTATGTAGAAAATCTAATAAATGTATATAAAAAAAATATATAAAATGCTGTATGTGTATATATTGAACCACATATGTTAAATGTCATAGTATTACATGCTTTATATATTATGTTTTACACACACACACTATTTTATTTATTTATATATATATATATATACATATATATATATAAAACAATAATCATAATACATAATGATCTTAGTTTCTGGCCTCTGGAAGAATGGCAGCAATTCAACTTTAACTCCGGTTTTATTTTTTAAGGTAACTGATCCAATTACCTGCTTTGCACCTTAAAACTTACATTTTTGGGTGATAATAGATAACCTTGGACCCTTTTTTAACCCTCAGACATTGTTCTACATAGTGAAGCTCAAAATATTTTGAAAAATTCCTTCAGAAAAAGGACTTCAGTCTTAACCCTGTGACGAATCTCATGTACACTACAATTAGTTTGTTTTGAAATCAAAGTCAGTATTAGTAATGGAAACAGTCATCATGACAGTATCATGTCTTTTGTGGAACACCTGTTTATAGTTTAACAGCCAGCGTGAGCCCGTCTCCTACAGTGAGCATGCTCAGACTGATCCGAGCGTCTCTGTGTATCTTCTTGTTTAACTTGTCGATGGCCACAGTGTCTTTATCGTCAGGAGATGGATTTAATACCAGTCCTCCCCACAGCACCTGAAAGAGCACAAACAAGACCCTTAGAGGGAGATCTGGTTTAAAAAGTATGCTTTTTACAAACCCCGATTCTAGTAAAGTTGAGAAGCTGTGTACAATGTAAATAAAATAGAACACAATGATTTGCAAATGTATTTTAACCTATATTTGGTTGAATACACACAATATTTAATGTTCAAACTAATAAACTGTTGATTTTTACATTCACTCTGATACGGATATGATATTGAATTTGATGACTGCAACACATTCCAGAAGAGCTGGGACAGGGTCATGATTACCACTGTGTTGCGTCAACTTTCTTTTTAACAACACTCAATAAGTGTTTAGGAACTAATGACACTAGTTGTTGAAGTTTTGTAGGTGGAATTCTATCCCATTCTTGCGTGATGCCACGGTCTCCATTGTTGTATTTTGTGCTTCATGATGTGTCACACACTTCCAGTGGGAGACAGGTGTGGACTGCAGACAGGCCAGGCTAGTACTGCAGTGTTTTATGACGAAACAACGACCGGGGCTGTTCAGTGAGGCCAATGCAGAAGTAACTGTACGTTGTAATCCCACCACTCGCCCAGCTCTAGGAAGCTTTTTTCCCCCCACAGAGATACATGTGACTATCTGAAAATACTAAGCGAATAATTTTTTTCCATGGGTCATCATGGTCTCAAACATTTTATTTGGACCCTCTTATAAGTAACGTGATGGTCCATCTTTAACTTTTTGCTCCATTATTAAGATATTAAAGCAAATAATCCAACAAATCAGTGCCGTGCTGGGGTTTGATTGGCATGTCGCTATAGCAACAGCTTGCTGGTGAAGTCGGACCAATTTGGACCTTCATATCCTCTATTTAGTCAATATGTTCATAGTTATACATGAAATACCCACAGCTGCAGTCGAGTGTAAGTGTTTACACCAACAACACCATAGTATGACTTGGTAACATGACACTGCATGATGAAGTTTTACCGTGTCAGTAAGCTAGCGGCTAATATTAGCTTCCCATGAGTCCCCTGGCATGAACGCTTCATAACCCTCGCTGATGTTTGTCCAAATATGGTTACATCCCGTTTTTGGCTCCAAGATTCCATCCAGGAAGTGACAAGTTGATTGGCCTCAAAATGGACCTTTGTCCATAATATATACATCCTATGCTACAAAACCACAGTGTTGCAACGTGCAGAATGTGCCTCAACACTGTCTTGTTGAAATAATCAGGGACGTCCCTGAAGAAGACATTGCTTGGATGCAACATATTTTGCTCCAAAACCTGTACGTACCTTTATCATTAATGGTGGCATCACAGATGTGCGAGTCACCCATGGGTGGGAGCCAACACCCCCCATACCATCACAGATGTTGACTTTTGAACTTTGTGCTGATAACACTCTGGATGGTCCATAATTTCAAAAAACGAGTCCACATTTCACACACCACTTTGCCTCATTTTTGCTTGTGAACAACTACACCTTTCAGAGATGCTCCTTTCCCCCATTCATGACACTCACCTCTTTCCAATTAACATGTTCACCTGTGGAATGTTTCAAACAGGTGTTTGAACATTAAATATCTTGTCTTTGAGGTGTATTCAATTGAATATAGTTTGAAAAGGATTTGCAAATCACTGTGTTCTGTTTTTATTTACATTTTACACAAGGTTCCAACACCATCGCAATTGGGGTTTGAGTAAATTTAACTGATTTTTGCACTTACGTTATCAATAGCAATGATGCCTCCTTTCCTCAGGAGCTGCAGAGACTTCTCAAAGTAGTTCTCGTAATTTACTTTGTCTGCGTCGATGAAGACAAAGTCGAAGGTTTCGGCTTCACCGGCGGAGAGGAGGTCATCTGAAAACAACGTAATGAGAACGGAAGGGAAATTATGCAACAAGTCAAACACAGTCTAGAGTTCCTGTCAGTTACAAATGCGGATATTCTTAACTGTTATTGAGAAAATGTTTTTGTGGTTGTTATAATTAATTTAAAGTTTTTTCCCTGTTCATCAAGTGTATATAGCCAAAATTAATTTTTTGATTTCTGACCAATTTCCCCACATAAAATCCTACAAAATTCACATTTGTGACAAATCGTGGCTTTTTAATAACTGGTCACAGTTGTATAATAATAACTTTAAAATATTTCTGAAACACCTAACCTTGGGTTCATTGGAAGCAGTAGGAACTCAGCTCTCATTTGGTACCTTATTTGTGCGTATACCTATGAAAATTACTTCATAAATGATCAAAGTATGAAGCATGAAAGTAAACAGCAACAAGAATCAATGTCGCTCATGTTTTGTGGCTACGTCTTAATATTGGGCCCAAAGAGCAAATTCATCCCAACTTATGCAATGTTAACATTTCATTTCATGAGTGTGGGAGGTTTGTGTGTGTGCCTATATGCAGGGTGAAGGTTTGTTCGCATGTTGGAACATTTTTAAATAAGCGTCTCTGGCCCCTGTGGGAAATTTAGAACATCAAACACTTCATTTTCTGCATTTCTGTGAACTCAACCTGCGTCTCTTCTGCATGCGTTTATAAAAGGGGAGAAATATATTATCAAAACAATCAAGAAACTTAACATAAAATCTATGATGAGCAGAAACAATCGCAATAATCAACAAAATAAAACAGCAACAGTTCTAATAATAAACAAAATTTTAAAAATACAGGAGAAGGCTACTTTATGTGTCATAAACAGTTTCAGGTAGGGTATTAATTCAAAAGCGTACGTGATATCTTTCTCAAGTTGATTGATTCACAAAGTTTTCAGAAAATCTGACCTTGAGGTCAAGGTCACCCAGGTTCTCTGTCTTTCAAGACTTTTCATAGATGCAACTACTGCATCGATTTGAAAAGTCTACATGATTTCCTTCTCAAATTATCGTGTTGACAAAGATTTCAGCGACTTTGTCCTGGGCCAAGGTTGCCCAAACTGGGACTTACGCAAGATTTTTAATACCGTAGATGCAACTATGCCATTGATTTGAAAAGCACCTCCGAAAAATCTTGGATTCTGATTAGTGCTATACAAATGCAACTGAATTGAACATTATTTCCTTTTTGAATTATCACGTTCACAAAATATGTGTTGACGCCGCCCACGCACCCACCGAGGTGATGCCAGTACCCCACCATGCTTTCTGGGCTCAGAGGTAAAAATGAATAAAACAAGGAATAAATCAAACAGAAATCGGTGTAGAAAAAAAAAAAAAAAAAAAATCAAAAAGCAACAAAAGAAATTACCAAACTAACCAAAAATGAACAAAATAACCAATAAAATTAACAAGAAATTAACTAAATAATCAAACAACATACACTCATTGGTGCCGTTGGTCAGAGGAGAATGGTCAGACTGGTTCGAGCTGGTTCAAGCCAACAGTAACTCCAAAATAAATAAATGAAAAAATTCACTCATTAAAACGGAGTAATGCAGAATATGACAAACAACATGTCACATTTTATTAACACTGAATGGAATATTAACTCCCCATCTGCCTTAGGTATAAGATTGTATCGTTTGCTTTCCTGCAGACTGACTCATAAAATATGTTTCAAGTATAGTTAATAATGAAGATATAGCTAATTAAACTCTGACTTTTCTTCTAGTGCCTTTAGACTCCGACAGAGGGCCACACTGTGCGTTTAAATACAAACACTGTGACTTGATTAAAAGTAAATGACAAACAGAACTGGAAACCGGTATATTATTATTATACCTAATGTTTTCAGTGCTGGCTGTATGCGCAGGACAATTTTCTGCTCAACTCCAGCCTGCAAACAAAAAGAAATAGTATTTTCAATTTTTGCAGTACAGGTTTTCTAATAAATTGGTTAAGCACTGTGCATATACTGTACTAAATTTCATGATAGTAGAGTATGCGTAGCATGCTGATAAATCAAGAATGAATATGTGAACTGCACCTCTCTCCAGAACGGTTGACCAATGTTGGTGTAGTCTTCGCTGATGTCACATGCAATAACAACGCCATCATCAGGCAACGTCAGGGCCATGTTCAGAGTGTTGTAGCCTGTGTATACTCCTGGAAATATGAAAAAATGCTGTTTTTTCATCAGCAGATTGCAGCATTAGAACTGGAATTTAGTAGTTTCCAGAATGGCACCAAAATATAACCCATTTGTCAGAAGTGAAAGGCCTCTGGTTGAAAAATGACCACTTTCAGACCCTAACAGGATCCAAATGCATTTATATCGACATAAATAATATTATATAAAACTTCTAATCAAAACATCAAACTTTCCTAGTTGAGCTGCAGGCCAGTTCATTACAATCATTTGTAATAAGGAAAGAAATCTGAAAACTGATCTTTTACAGTAACACACCACTGCAGTCGGAAATGAAGTAACTCAATTCTCCTTATAAATTGGATTTACTTTTTATTGCACACAAACTCATCATCTTAACTTGAAGTTAATGTCTCTGGGTTGTACATCACGTAACCACTTCAGTCAACAGAGACTCAATCGGGTTGAGATGAGTGCTGTAAACCCTGAAAATCTGGTAAGTAGGAAAATATGAACACCAAAGGTTAATTTTATTGTTGCTTTCTGGTTGTAATAGATGTATTTATCCTTTCTATATTAATTTATGAACATTCATGCCTGAACTACATACATCGCAGAATGAGGTGAGCTGAATAAAATGCTTGACTCATGAATTATTGCAAATAGTTCCAATAACCGCTTGCCAACATGTAGCATTTGAGTGCACAACTAAAATGGTTTTGTCACTTTGTTCTGAACTGGGATTTAACCTGCCGAGTTCATCTTTAAAAACCGCTGACCACGCTACTTTGTGTCCACGTGCGCTTACCGATCTCTATTATTTTCTTGGCTTTTATGAGTCTGGCCATGTTGGCCATGAACTGAGACTGCTCACAGGCGACCATCATGGTATTCCCTGAATCTTCCATCGTCCTCTGAAAGCAGGGAGCACAAAATAACTGAATTAGATTTTAAAAATTACACAACAAAATACAATTATGCTCCATGACATAAACTTATCAAATGCTTTACAGTAGTAGAGATGTCCTTACCAGACGCAGTTTCTGCAGGACCGGATGCTCCCTCAAGGAATGATTGAGGACATACTGCAGAAGTGGGTTGTCTTTTCCCCCACAGTGGCTTTTGGCGATGCTCATTTTGGAATATTTCTTTTTGCCTGAGGCAAACATAAACACTTAAATGGTTATAAGACACTTTAAAGCATGACATCAACTCCTGTCCAGCTTAGACGTGCACATTTTTCAGGAAATGGAGCTTCTGAGATTCAGCTTTGGGAAGATAAGGGAATAATTACGAGAAGGAACACAGAATCAAGAGATGGAGCTTGTATTGGTCCTTTAACAGTGCCTTATTTGAACTTACCCGCATGTTCAGGGTTTAAGGGGTGATATGTAATCCTAAACTCAAGATTGCAATTGTAGAAATGTAAACTGAAGTACTCACAATATTAAACAAATGTACCGTATTTTCCGCACTATAAGGCGCACCGGATTATAAGGCGCACTTGCGTCATGCATCCACCAGAGGGCGGTGTTTGACTGACAGATAAGTCAGTCAAACTTTATTTACAACCAGAAAGTC
>JAQQAE010010922.1:0-13864 GCA_029823295.1 Pseudamia nigra | reverse complement strand
CAATTTAAATGTAAAAGTATGAGTCTTTACACATTTTGAAACAAATTACAGTAGTTACTGATGAAGGCAGAGAACCAAGTGTAAAAAAAACATCTCAGCAGAACATTACAGAGGTTCTGTTAAGTTGTACAGCACAGGCGTGATTTCCTTTTAGTTACACAAATTAAAATTAGAAAAAATATATACATGTGTAAAATAAGTAATTTTAGTCGAGTGTCTATATGACTTTCTGTCATGAGTGTTTTTGCTCCCACAAAATAAAAAACAACAAATGGGTATTAACCGTGATTAATCAAAATTAATCCAGTGACATTGTGATTAATTTAAATGAATAAGAATGGATATTAATCGAAATTAATCCTGTGATTAATCAGATTAAAATTTTTAATTGTTTGACCGCCCTAATTTTAAGACATACTGGATTTTTAAAATTTTTATTTTCATGAGCTGTGAACAAAAATAATCAAAATTACCCAAAAAATGGCTTGAAATATTTAACTTCATGTGTATTGAATCTAGAATATGAAAAAAAAAATCATGTTTTGAATTAAGTTATGGAAAAAAAATTAGCTTTTCTCTGATATTAAAATTTTTTGTGATGCACCTGTGTATGTTGGAACCTGATGTAACTAAAGATTTTGCCCCTCTTACTTGAAAAAGGTGTACACATTTTTAAAAGACTCAAGTGTCATTTGCACATGGCATACATATTGGTGGTTGTTAACCAAAACAAGACTGATTGAAAAGAATCTAAACCTGGTCTGCTCATATTCACATTTGTCATAATTAGTATTGCAAAATTCTGGGACTTTTCAAAGATGGAAGGTTTCCATGGGAATAAACCTGGATTTTACAAAATTCAAGGTTGGCCCGTAACAGAGATTTTAAATATACATGTAGTTGGGGAAAATAGCATAATTTTGACTAAAACAGCCTGCAAGTGTACCTGATAATATATGCAGGGGTATTGAGGCCATGCCCCTTACATGTATGTACAGATGATGTCTAGAACCCTGGAGTATTGAGGCTAAATTTTTTTCATACAGTAGATGGCTATCTAATAAGTTAGCTGTTGAATGTAAGCTATAAATGGCACCAATTCATTGACCATTTAAGAGGCTATGTTATCATGATGCTAGCTACTTTAAATATGATGCTGCTTTGGAATATTTACAAAATTCCCATGGAAAGTTTCTGGAAATTGTCTGCCCCTTTGGAACCCTAGTCATAATCCATACATATTTGGCTCATTCAGTCAAAGTAAAGGTTAAGAAGAAAATATAACCTAAACAGAGGCATAAGAGTCTGGTGTAACTTTGTATAGCAGCGTGCTTCTAAGTGACTGTAAAACCCTAGGTACACATCAAATCAGTAGCTGTAAATATGTAGGTTGAAATAACAACAGCATGATAAATAATGCAGTAGCCTGTAGCTTCTCATGTTGATCCCATGTTTGACAAAGGAAACGCACACATCAGCCTGCTGCCCTCAAGCAAAGGGCGGCAGGAGTCACTAATGTGTCCTTAACGTAGAAGTTTTCTCTGTGAGTGATCAAAGCATGTTGAGCTGCACTGCACAGTGAGCGTGGGGTCCTTTTCTTTCATCTGTGTTTTTTTTTTTTTAATCCATTGCACTGTACTTGTTTTTAAATTTGGTTGCAGTGTTTTGACAGTAATTGCTTCAGTGCTGGCTCTCTGTGTCACAGTGCTCAGACAGTTGCCCACATAGACAACGCAAAAACACAGTTTGTAATTTATGCTGCAGTAAGGTGCCATTACTGTATCCAAAACATGTCGATCTTTATCTGTTATGTAATATTGCTGTATTTTTCTGAAGTTGGAATGCAGGTGATGGGTGCCGTGTAGGTGCAAGTCTACTGGTGAATACTGTTTACCACAATGAGAAAGAGTTGTGGTTGCTGGTTGAGGGGTGGTCTGGGGGAGGAAAAAGGGACAATGCACTGTAAAGAACATTAGTAATTAGCAGAAATGACTCGTTTCAGAGCCTGCTGATGAATGACAGGGTGGACTGGTGCTTTCTCATGTATCATCAGTTACAGCTGCAGTGAAGCACAGTTGTCTGAGATGACGCACACACAAAGGGAAAAAGAAACTGCAGCGCAAAGTAGTATGGAAAGTCTCAAAGGGGAAAACCCACCATCAGTTGAAGGCAATCAGTGCAGCAGATCTCATGCTGAAATTCAATCTTTAGAAAGTTAAGTTAATTTGATCCGAATATTGTTTTGCAGTGCCAGACCTACAAGAACCCATTGCACACACTCAGCCTCAATCTAATACACCAACTCCTGAGACTCTCTTGATGTCATCATAGCACCGTACATGTCATCATTAATATAATGAGATGCAGTTGTTCACAACATATCCAACATGGTATTGTTAGTTCAGAAAAACCTTTTAAAGTATTCAGGATTAGGAGCTGCTCTACAGGAGCCAAATGGCACTGAAAGCTGCTGAAATACAGAGTAGTTGACTCTATTGGACCAGCAAAGTTGAAGAAATGTATACAAAGTACAAAACATGACAGTTGAGCCAAACCATATTGAAAACACTACAGCTTCTCCATATGTTGTAGAAACATTCCATATGAATCATTTTATCTTACTGTATGCCAAAACATAATTTAAACTGGCTGTGACTCAGCCCATGCATGCTCAGATCTGCACTCACACATTCTTTTTTCAGTGTCAGCGTATACTACAGCTTCAAAAATCTAAACCTTTTGGTTCAGTGGTTTGATAATTAGTGCTGCATAATGCACTGATTCTGGCAGTGAATATACAGTAGTGCATTCATTATTAATTATCTGTTATTATCACTGAACATGTGTGGGGTTTATGTGTACAAGGATAAAATATGATTATTTCAAATCTGTAATCATAGATTTAAGAACTTTATATCTTTTGAAATGTCTGATTTTTTTGAATAATTTTTTGCAGTTTTTGAATAATGATTTAGATTAAAAAGCAAAAATGACTATTTTTGTACTATTTTTGTCTGCTGTGAACTAGTTTGAGCAAACATCTTTCCTATTTGTATTGGTTTAAATAATATGCTTCATCTGCAGCAGTGATCATTAACAAACATCAATGTCTGTTTCATCATAAGCACAAAATTTGCATAAGGATTTGCTTTTTTGTTCTTAGTCTTCAACACATACCTATGCTTTACATAGAGGGATTCTGTGTTGTCCTCACATTGTTGCCAGGAGACTCCCTGGGTTGTGATTTGGAAAGCCAGAGTGGACCAATCAGCTGTTTGTTGTGGCTCCAGCCCACCAATCAGCTTTGCTTTGTGCTCTGTGTGGGCAGGCTGCTCATGTGCTTTTACAGTGCCTACTGTATCTACCTCAGTCGCTGTCTTCAGGGCGTGGGGGTAGGGTTGGCACATGGGGCTGCTCTCTGCTAGTGTCCCTGTCTGCAGGCACACATATATGAATGGTTTCACACATTTCCATCTTTAATGTCTTTGACATTTTCCTTGCTCCATTCAGTCAAACAAATCAAGAAAACAAGTTAGCAGTGTGCACATTTTCTTTACCTTTCACTCAGTGACATTTACACATGTTTTTGGTATTCCCCTGGGGCAGCTGCAAGCTCACAAAACCACTGGAAAAGTTGACAAGACATGTCAAAGGGCATGTATGCCAAGTGAAACTGACTTTAAGAAAAAAAACAAAAAAAAGACATGTTGTTGCATAAACAGGAGCATAACATGTTGCAGCAAATTGCACAGCAAGCAAATATTCCAGTGATATGTTACTCAATGGAACATTACACATTTTGTCTTGTGTGTTTATTGCATGTACTCTAGTGCAGGATCCTGTTAAAAAATGTAAAATCAACATAAAAAATGTAACCATTAGACCAGTGGTTCCCAAACTGGAGGACCCAGAGTCATTATGCAAAGGGGAACTTTGTAAACAGGAAGCTAATGAATGAAGAATTAAAAATCAAGAACAGTTGTTACAGCTACCAAAACAAAGACAAGAAGATATGAGCTGTTGTGAATTCTTCGCAGTAAACACTACAGTTACAGGTAGGTCAGGTGTTATGTAAGATTCATAAGTCATGCAAATCACACTAGAAGTGCCTGTTTAAACACACAACTGTCTCCAATCCCATGCCAGCTTCTCAGTCATATCTGTTACTGGTGAGATCAAAGCTGGTCAGTTTTTGCTGTATTGTTGTATTTATAAGTTGATGTATTTTAGTTAATAAAAATATTTTTATTGACAAAAGGTGGACCCTGCTAAAAAAGAAACCATTTCAGATTTGACCATTAGATTTGGTGCAATAGGATACACACAGTCAATAGTGACAGTAGTGATTAGTTTGTAAGTTTATTGTCTACATCAGCAAAGACCTTGTCTGTGAAGATTCTGTCATCCAGGTCATAGTAATCTTGTATGTTTTTCCAGCAACTGGACTGATGTGTTTTCTTGAAGATGTTTTGCCAAACATCCAACTGGCTTCTTCACTTCTGAAAACCCTACAGTATGCCTGTTGTGATGAGAAAAAAACAAAATAATTGTGCCGTTGCTGAATGATCTTGTTGATCTTGAGGTAATTTTTTTATTTTATGTGTCTTTTACTTTCAGGTGATTGGTCTATTAGATGTTTTTACACCAGCAACAAGCTTAGAGGAGTTCAATGATGTGTAAGTCACTTTTGTTTTTTACTCTAATCTTTCAACGTTCAGTTAGTGTTTGACTTCAAGCTGTATTTCATTCAGTCTCTTTGTTTGCCTCCCATCTGTTTCAGCTCCTCTTATAGCTGCAGTTTGTTTCAATATTACATAGTGACACTACTGATGTCAGCTGAATGCAACATTAACATGAGAGCAAAACTGAAGGTGAAATCAGATCATAATTTCGCAGCTCCTAAATTCACACATTTCAACCATGTGGCAGTTAAACCAAGGTGAATGTAGGGTGCACGTGCATGTTATGCACATCACAGCTAGTCTCCATGGCAACAGCCATCAGGCTGTCTCTGTGGTACTGTATGTGTGTTTGTGCAGAAAGAATACTCAATCAGCGCCCTTGAATCCTCTGCATGGTGTGGCGTCATCAGCAGGTTGCACATTTGCGGAAATGTGAGATTAAACTGCACAGATGTACACAGATGCAAAGTACAACTATGCATCTGTGCATCTGTTGCACAATAAAAGTTAGAAAGTGCAGGTATACCATTCATACTCTGTACAATAATATAAAGGGCATTTTTCAGGAGCATTTATTCTGTAAAAAGTAATAAACTATTCAAGAAACAGAAGTAAATGAATAAAGTTGCAGATGTTACCTCTCTGATTTTCCGTTTAATTTTCAGATATTTGGTGACCCATCTAATGGGGGCCGACCTTAACAACATTGTCAAGTGTCAGAAGCTGACCGATGACCACGTCCAGTTCCTCATCTACCAGATTCTGCGAGGCTTAAAGGTTAGTTACACACTTACTGTGACTGTAAGCCTGTTTTATAAAAATGATTCCAATGTGATTTTAAGCTGAGCTACAACATAAAAATACAGATCATTCAAGCTGGATTGATTTGGCAAGAAGCAAGTGTAAATCAAGTGTATTCTTTCAACTTTGATTTCTTTTCCTCACAGTACATCCATTCTGCAGATATCATTCACAGAGTAAGTTGTGACCTTATTTCATCATTTTCAAGTCTGTTATCCTTTAGATCAGATTTTCTTCAACCATAATCCCTTCATTCTTATAAACATGAACCTCTCAGTGTAGAGCTGTTTACCAGGTCCCTTTGACCTTCTAACTTGGTATCAGTAAACCAAAATCCTCAATGCTGTTCAGAGAAGCAAGGATAACATTTTGCACACACTTTGTTTTGACTCTTTGTTTCTAACTCATTTTTTTCTCCCCAGGACTTGAAGCCCAGTAATCTGGCTGTGAACGAAGACTGTGAACTAAAGGTGAGGGAATAGTTGATTTGAAGAACAGGGTCACAACAATTAGAACTTTCTGTCTCATCATCCCCTTTCAGTTTTTTCACACACACAAAAATCTTTACCCAATTAGATCTTGGACTTTGGTTTGGCACGGCACACAGATGATGAAATGACAGGATATGTAGCCACCCGGTGGTATCGAGCTCCAGAGATTATGCTCAACTGGATGCACTACAACATGACAGGTACACACAAATTCATCAGACACAACAGTGTGACATAATGTGAAATTCTGTTTCAGTTAAACTGTTTTGAAGTGACTCACTGTTGTACCTGTGTTACAGGCTTTAGTGACTAATAAAGTTCATCATTTGGTTTCTGAATAGGACAGAATAATATTAGAAAACCAGAGATGTGTTATTTTGTTGCTTTGTAGTTTGCCTTCCTGTACAGTACATCATTTTACCCAGCATATGCCACTTTTTCCATCTCTTGTGTTTTGTTCAAAAATTCAATGCACAATAAACGATGCTAGTCATTTTAGATAAAGTAGGACAGCTCTTCCATTTTACTGGTTGTTGCACATGTTTCTCACAGCGCAGATTGGTTAATGCACCGAAAAGACTATTTTTCTTTGTTGTTAAGCATTCGATTATGTTTTGCTGTATTACTTTGGATTTTCTACATAATTTGTCAAAATTGAGGCTTTTGTTGCAGCAACTATTGCAAAGCAGTGCTTACACGTATATGTATATATGCATACTGTAGTTTGTACCATTTTCAGTACTTTTTAATGACTTTTGAGCACATGTTAATGTTGACATGAAACATTTTTACTTGCATTGCATCACTGACCTATATGCAAGACGGAGGTGGAAAAATTCTTGCGAAATGGTTTAAATCGACCCTTGGAAATTCACTAACTATGCCAGTAATAATCTACATATGTGTCTGCATAATGTATTTAGTAGACCTAACTTTATACTAATTTTAAAAAGTATATAGACATTATTGTGATGCTACAGGTGTTAGATAGGATATAACTTGTCTTACATTCTGAAATGTTCACTGTGCTCCATACTTTCACATACCATAGTGGATATCTGGTCCGTGGGCTGCATCATGGCTGAACTACTTACCGGACGGACGCTCTTCCCTGGCACAGACCGTATCCTTGCACCTCTGTTATAGCTCATGCAAATTGAGATGCTTCTTGGAGTGAACTTGTAGGTGTCTGATCAGTAGTGAAGAGGTAGTGCATGGATGTGATGTGTGCATGTCATTAGTTTACAGAATAACTGCATGAGATCTGTTGCTCCTTGTTTTGTTTCTAACCCTGTAGTTTTTCCACACATACACAATTGTACCGCCATCAGGCTCACTCAAATGCTCTGCTGGGTGTCGACTTTGCGAGATAAATGTAAAAAAAAAAAACTCAAGGAAGTGTATGTGTTGATACCTTTGAGAGCTAGAGTGGCCTGTGGTGTATGACTCAGCACTGCGCACTTTTGTCTCTGCCACTTCTTCACAATACAGTCCACCTTCTTGTTCCCTCTCACAGCGCTACTTGTACACCACAGCAGTGTTAAGATGTTTTAACAAGAAAAACACACAGGAAGACATTGTAATTATGGAGAACACCACATCAAATGTAGAAAGTGGCGGATGTTATCCAAGTCACAGTTCTGTTAGAGATTAAAAACATCTTTATAATGTCTTTGAAATGATCAGTCCTTCTGTGCATGCTCTGTGGGTGGGCGTGTCTGTTCACCTACCACATCTACTGTTCATCACCTAGAGGTTTTGGAGCTAAACAAATGCAACACTGAGTAAACACACAGTTGTCCTTCATTTCTGTGTAGGTCTGTGTTTCCCAAACTTGCTCATGATCCATAATGGCCTGCTTAGCTGTTTTTTATTGAGGGGAAAATGCAGAGTAATCACAACACAGTGGTACGCAACTGGTGAACAAAAAAGATTGAACACAATGATTAAGAAAAAAATAGGGGACAAAACTTAAAAAAACATTTTTTTTAATGAACGGAACTTGTTGGGCCAAAAGGTACTGAAAATTTATATTCACAGGTCAAAAAACAGCAAAAAAATTAAACAGTTTATTATTGTTATTATTTTGGTCTTTTTCTTGATTATTTTTGTTCATTTTGTGGATTTCTTTCAAGTCTTATGTAACTGAGCGTTTTCAGCAGTCAAGGCTAAAAACACAGCCCACAGTGTTTTAATGTTCAGTCTTTACAACACAGCTACTCTTGTCAGTTTCATTGCTCACTCGCAATCCAGTCAAAATCAAGAAGGGACAGTGTAAACTTCTCTGCACTATGACAGAGAGGAACTGACTGACAACTTAGTTTATAATCTAACACTGACAGAAACCAGATTAAAACAAAGAGGTGATTGGGTCTTTGCTGCAGCAGCTCTACAACTGTGGAATAGTCTACCTGTTGGCATCCACACAGGTCAGACAGTATACACTTTTAAATTTTTTCAGAAAATAGATTTATTCTCGTTAGTGTTTGGTTCCAGTGTGGCATCCCTCTAGACAATTACTTGTATGGTTTTATTATTATTTTATTTACTTATTTTATTGTTTTATCTAAGTTGATGGTAATATTTTTTTATTGTTAATGGTACATATTGTGCTTTTATTATGAGGCTACTGTTCTTTTTAGTGAGTCTTTGATGTACAGCACTTTGGTCAACTCCGTTGTTTTTAAATTTGCAAAAGAAATTAACCTGACTTGACTTGACAGAACTTAACATCCAAACCATCCATTACAGTTTGGAAACTTTACTGTGAAGAGGTCACAGTAAAGTTTCCTCTTCACAGTAAAGAGGAAACTTTACTGGCTGCATCACAACATGTTGTTGTGATGCAGCCACATCTGTGTCTAATTTACATGATTACTCTGTGTTAACTACATGAGTATTCCTGTAAACAATGAACTTAGAAGTGCCTCGTGTTGCAGGGTGTCATTAAATTCTGAAAGTACTTTCCCAGGCTCTTCTCTGCATAAGCTACCACATTCTTACCTGAAAAAATATCGAGCCAACATTTTATGAACTAAAAACAGTAGCATTTCGAAATGTGTAACAGATGTCTCTATTGATGAACAGTCTTGAGGTGCACTGAAGTCTGACTGTTTGTAACCATGGTAACAAGAAGCGCAGGGTAGTAGTGTCTAGGGTGCTAAAAAGCTGCCTATGGATACAGGCCCTTATTCTGTTCATTTGTTTTTATTGTTAATTTTGTTTATGACTATGACTTCTTTACATTTTTACTTACTTTTTGATTATTGCAAACATTGTTTTGTTCATTTTATGGATATTTTACTTGTTTTGTTGGTCATTTTGTTATTTTTGTTTATTTTGTTCATTTTTGCTCATGTTTTGTTGATTTTTTTTTTTTTTTTTTTTTTTCTTAATGTTTTCATTTGTTTTGTTATAGTTAATACCAGTTATAAAATCATATATATACTTGGTTTGAACTTAAAAAGTGTGTTGATAGACGATTGGGAAATTTAGATCGCAAAGCAACATCAGTTGAGAACCACTGAATGCATTTTCCTGCTTGACTCAGTACAATGTTTGTCTCCAGAAGGGGTTATTAATGTTGAGATCAACAAAGACAAGTGAAATGCTGAGGCAAGACATCAGTGGAAAAAGACAAAGCAAAATAAAAGTGATGTATAAGACACGATGTGATGGCCATGTTACAGACAAAAGCAATGCAGTGAGATTAAGATTAGAGGAACATAAAAAAGGAAAGGAAGATTAATTTATCTGTCTTGATAGTGGAAGACTGACTAAAAATGTAGATCTTCGGCAAATCGTGATTTTTTTTTTTTTTAATTTAATTTTATTTTATTTATGTATATTTATTTATTTATTTGTTTGGGTCTTGAGGAGACACCAGATTCCTCTTTTGGGTCTTGAACTGAACCGGTTTAGGTGATATTTGCACTTGCATGTGAGTTTATGATCGAAATAAAATCTTGCATCTCATGTAGTATAACTCACAGAAGTGTGTGCAAGTTTATTTGAGACAAACTTTGTTAATTTGTTTAAGGCTGAAGAAAGTCTCCAACATAAGAAGCACATAAAGGGCTGAGGACGTGCTCACACGAGGGCCATTTGGCTCGAGACACGCCCGAGCATGTTTGTCCTCCCTCCCCACTCTCCCACTGGACTGCGCTCACACTGAGAGCTCTGAGACGGGCTGAAGCGCGGATATGTCTGTGCATAGGAGGAGATCACGTCACAATACCGATACAGTATATCACTTTACTGACTGTGTGGCTTATGTGAGTCCTTTTTGGTGACATAGAGACTTCTACTAGATTATACATTATATATAAGGTGCCGATTTTCTGTTTAACAACTTTGAGCAGATGCAGAGGGAGCAGGAAAAGAGATTTATATATCTGAAATACATTGGCTGCGCATGCAGTTTTTCATGCATGACCAGCCACGCCATGCTGTAGCCCACCTCCTCCGGGGGCCTGAGCATGATTTGATTGTACTCGCATTACTCAAACAGTCCACGCGTTAGGTGTGGAATGGACCCCGATGTGGCACGGATTGATAGTGCGAGTACACCCTGAAATGCACGTTGGCATGCTCTTATCATAGGCACTTGTGCATTTTACTATTTTATGAATAGCACTATATTGAGAGGAATGATAATATTGTCATCATATGTTTATGTGCATTTTGAAGGATTTCTGTACTTTTAAATACCATACCATTTTTTATCTTCACATATAAAGCAACAGACAACTCAACATTAGCTGGAAAATGACAGTCAGCAATTATGTTGCTGTTTAACTATTTTTACTTTTTCCAGCAAGAATACAAAAACTTTAGTGTCTCTAGCTTCAAAATTTTATGTGATTTGTGTTTCTCTGTAGTGACTTTGTTCCTGTTGTTCACACAATGAAAGACAATTTATGTACATCACCTTTGAGGAGAAAAAACAATGTTGTACCTCTCACCCGTCTCGTCTGTCCCAACACCCTCCATCCCTCCTGTTTTCCTTTATGTGAGTGTGGTAGATATTGATCAGTTGAAGCTTATAATGATGCTCGTCGGAACTCCAGGGCCTGAGCTCTTGATGAAAATCTCTTCGGAGTCTGTGAGTGTCAAACACAACCTGGTTTGTCTGTGTTTGTGTTGCGTCTTTGCTCTGCCAAAAGATAGACAATCTGTTTTTCTACTTTTACTGTTAATTCTTACTCTGCAACTGTTTTTACTACTGAATGTGTCCTTAATGGCTTTTTTTTTTGCATTTTAGCACATGACTTTAATCCCTGCTTTAATCTGGCATGTACTGTGAAATTCCTTTACTATAAACTACTAATCTCTTTACATGATGGAGTATAAGGCTAATAGTGCAGCTCTGGTTTACAATGTCCAATTAATAGTTCATTATAGTGTGTCAAGAGTGTATTTAAGTTTAGAAACTGTCTTCCTCCCTCTTATATCCTCCTCATCTTCAACTGTGTGACTCCCCTTCTCAATCACAACCTCCTCTCACCCCAGCCCCCCACCCCCCAATACTCTTCGACCTGCTGACATCCATGTTACAATGCCCCTTGACTTGAAAGCTGTAGATATAAACCAGCTGCAGCAGATAATGCGCCTGACGGGGACGCCCCCAGCCTCCCTCATAAACAGGATGCCCAGCCATGAGGTGAGACACGAACCCCTGCTCCTCTCCACCTGGAATCAGGGGCGAGTTTTAGTTATCCACAATGTACATCCCTGCTGGCATTAAGACAGGCAGATACCTTTAGAGTTGATGTAGTATTTATAGAGGTTTCCAGCCAGTTCCTTTTGCATTGTCTGCTCTCGCTTCACTTATTCTGTTTCCTCTCTGACTGACCATGCTTGTCACATTAAGGCTTCCTTGAGTGCTTTGCCACTGCAGTGTGTTCTGATGTGCTACCTTTTATAACAAATTCTGTCTGGAAAATATTACACAATTTTGAATGCATGTAAATTGACTGAAGAATTTCCAAAGAGAACAATGTCAAGTAATATGTATTAGTTAGTGAAACAGTGTATCTTGCAAGAGAAGGACAAGTGCAACATTTTACGTCTGTTGTTCTTGCAGCGTTTTATATTTCAGCTTCTTTTGTTCTGTCTCAAAGGCGAGGAACTACATAAATTCACTTGCTCACATGCCCAAGAGGAACTTTGCTGATGTGTTTATTGGCGCAAACCCACTCGGTGAGTTCCCTTTTCACAATTATTCAGTGCTTGTGATTCTTTTAGCTCAAGGAGTCCATCTAGTGGCTTGTGTGGGGACAGTTATGGCCAGGCTACTAATGCAGGGGTATTCAGCAATGGCCAAAAAGGGCCAAGACACTGCACTTATTCTTTCCAGCCTGTCTCTTCAGCAGTTGATTTGATTGAATTTCTTCCAACTGATTGCTCTTCAGTGAAAACTCCTGCTTTAGTGAGTGGCTGGAAAGAAAACCTGCAGTCTCTGCCCTTTGTGGCAATGGTTGAATACCCCTGCTAGTGTCTTAAATCTGATTTAATAGGTCTTAAAATTGATTGGATTATTAAGGCAAGATTTCATTTCTCAAAGTCCATTAGCTTTAAAAACTGAAACAACTACTAAGAACATTCATATTAGTGAAAAAAGGATTATAAATAAATTCATTTTTTGGCATTTAATTCTATGACTCCCATAGGCTTTGTACCCTCTACATCACAGGTGTCAGACTTGTGCCATGGAGGGTCGAGATCCGGTGATTTCACCGAATACCTCCTCCCCTCAATTTGAAGGAGTACTTATCAGTGAAATCACCTGCTTTAGTGACTGGCTGGAAAGAGAACCTGCAGGGTCTTGGCCCTCCATGGCATGAGTTTGACACTCCTGTTCTAGATGATGAGCTTTGAAATAATATTAAAATAATAATAATGCGAATAATAATAAAAGTATATTATTAGTATTAAAAGTATATTAAGACAATATAGCGCTTAAGTTCTGTCTCTGAATATACCCATGGGACATAACTTTATATTAATTATGTCTCCATTTAGACATATGTTATCAATTTAAAGACAACTTTACAAATTAGGAAAGTAGCAGATTTATGTTGATGCATGATAATACTGTGAAAGAACCTAATCATAAGCTATGTTGACACTGCAAGCCAAAGTGCCCTCTTCGGATTTATTGCCCAGAGCTGCTGTTTTGGTTGACAGTTCACATTACTCTGTACAATGTGTCATATATCAGATTTCACTATGAACTGTTGATGTTCCTGAACTGGCCTGCATGCACAAACAAACACGTCACACAGAATACATAGATACAACTGTAGTTAGTGTTTACAGTTTAATGTTTAGTAGATGTGTAAATGAATCCAGCAAATTTTACCATTATTCACAGATATTCACATATTTGACCTTCTGTGACCAATAGTTTATAAATGGCAAGTTGTTAAGGAGACAAATCCTACCTGTGTGTGATCGTAGTGAAGTAGACAAGAAGATACAACCAGAGTTGCATTGAAATCTGCTGCTCTTCCAGTGGAGTTAATTATATTGATCTCTGTGCAAGATCAACAGAAAGATGAGTGTGTGGGGACCATCCACAGAGTGCAACAGCAACAAGAGATGGCACAAATAATATTCAATAACTTCACAGTGAAGCATTGCAGACATGAACATCTCTACATATTCTTATTACTTCCTCATAGTGATATTTCAAACCTTAATTTAGGAGAAAACTTGAACTGATTCAAATCTTTTTTTTTGCACTTTGTACACAGTTCCCACAAGTCTCAAGTTAGAAATTGAAGGCGTGATGGTCAATGTTGTTAGTGCTTATGCCCCACAGGTAGGATGTGAACTAGAAGAGAAGGAGAGATTCTGGAGTGAGTTAGATGAAGTGATGCAGAGTAC
>JAQQAE010010921.1:0-13865 GCA_029823295.1 Pseudamia nigra | reverse complement strand
CAGATTTGATACAGCCTGGCGACACAAGCTAGCTGAATTCTGATTGGATAAAAACTCTAACCTAAAACTACAACACTAGAAGCAGCGTAACCAAATGGATATAATATAACACGAAGAGAACAGAATATGGAGAATAATTATATATATATGTCTTTAGGAAAAATAAATTTAAAATGAAATTGACTTTTATTATAATTATGATAATGATGTCTGGTTATGGTTAGGCCAGCAGAGAAGGCCTTGCTGGCCCTGACGGCCCACCACTGGAACAAACTAAGCCTGAAAATAGCAAAAGATGAACAACACAATGAACAAACTTATAGAAATGAACAAAAGAGTCACTAAAAATAACATAAACTGAATAAAATAATCCATAAAGTGCACAAAAATAAACTGATGGACAACCCAATAAAATAGGTTCCATGACTTATTTTGGGATTTTAAAGAAAAAGAAAGTATTGTATGATAGAACAAAACAACGTTGTGTCAGGCATTTCTCTGTGTTTTAGGTTTGTGGGTCACTGTTCTTAATATTTTCAGTGGCAGACTATTTATTTGAGTTTGATTTGTGCAGCTGGACGTTACTTGCAGATGCAGTTCCAGTTTCCGGCATCTGCGTATTCCGAAGGCCAACAAATGTATTCAAACAGTTTATAACAAAAAAGGAAGAAGGAATAATACTGCGTGCCTCCTGCTGCAAACGTTACACCTTGCAGGCATGAGTCAGAAATTCCTTGATATGCAAAACACATATCAGAAGTTTTACACACTTGGAGATTTGCAGGAGGATCAGAAGTAAGAAATGTTACAGAGGGGCTTCACAGCAGGAGCCCCAACCTCACTGTTCTGTGGTTCGTGCATTTATTTGAACTCTTGTTGATTCCGCAGCAAAGTTCCACATCGAAAGTACGCTGCAAGTCAAAAGTTTAGACGCACCTTTTCCTTCAGTGGTTTTCACAATCTCAGTTCCAAAAGAGTTGGGACACCGTAAATTAAAGCGAATGCAATGATTAGTAAATTTCACAAACCCATAGAACACAAACAATATATCAGACATTGAAACTGATTTTACCATTTCATGGAAAATATGAGCTCCTTTTGAATTTGATGGCAGCAACACATCTTGAAAAAGTTGGAACAGGGCGATGTTTACTGCTGTGTAGCATCCCTTCAGTCAAGAACCGTTCAATGCTATATAAGGTTCTGTAAACAGAGGCTGGTCATTCTAATAATCTTCTCCTCTGCAGCAGAGGTCGTCCTTGGTCTTCCTTTTCTGGGACAGTCCTCATGAGCTACAGTTTCATCACAGTGTTTAATGGTTTTGATGACTGCACTTGGAGACATATTCAATGTTCTTAAGATGTTTTAGATTGACTGATCATTTCTTAAATCTTGTATTATCTTCTCTTTTGGGAGATGTCTATGGTACTCAACCCACACTACACCCTCCAAAGGCCCACACAGGGCTTCCACATGCCAGAGGGAGGGCCCTCCACACTCCCCTTTCTCTTCTTGTAAAAACCTGAAATGGGTAAATTGACTCAAATACCATACGGTGTGTCTGTTCCCTGCACTTTAACCGAGTGTCTCTTGCCATAATATGAATTTGTACAGTAGTTGTGTTGGCACCAATAAGGCTATTGACCCTCTTCATAATACAACTGATGGTGTAAAGTGCACTAAAAAAACTAAACTCCATACATGTCCCATATCACATCAAATTGCTAAACAGGATTCATCCTGATAAATCATATTCTCATCTGCAAACATCCTACACCACTATTGTGTAGCTAAATATAGTAATATTTCAAAATGTGGCTTTTTTGCGGACGTTAAAAAGCTTCTAGTTTTGATATGTTCCTTTGTTTGTTTTTGTTAACTTAGTTGGACATTTTGTTAAATATTTTTCTTATTTTGATGTGAATTTTGTGCATTTCCTGTCCAGGTTTGCTTATTTTGTTCATTTTTTATTTATTTCAGTATTGTTGCTTATATTATTGCTTTGTTTATTGAGTTTTGTTAATTTACTTGATTATTTTCTTCATTTTTTCTCCTTCTCTTGCTTTTTTTGCTCATTTTTGTTGATTTGTTTTAATGTTTTGGCTTATTTTATTCATTTATGGTTATAGTTTTATTTTTGTTAATTGGTTCAATTGTTAATTGTTGCTCATGTTTTTGCTTACTGTGTTGATTTTTGTTCGTTTGCTTGATTACTTTGTTCATTTCACCCAATCTAATAAAAAAATGACAAAGGCCAGTTTAGGGCTAAAATGATTATTCTTTTATTCCTACAGTCATATCATTCATTGATATTATCTGATTCTAACACATACTGTCTAATGTTTTTCTGTTTTTGTACAGAAATGCCAAGGAGCTATAAAAGAAAAGTAAATATATGTATCCCATGAGTAAAGTAATTTTCTTTGAGGACCAGGATGAACAGAAACAAATTAAACTTTAACTGAAAGCATGAGTATATTAAATTGGTGCCGAAAAAGCATAGTTTGTATTATTTGGGGTTTGCATAAAGTTATTTCCCACAGTAAGTTTTGACATCAGTTCTCCTTTTCAGCACCATGACTTTTTTGCATTCAAATCAGTTTTATGACAAATATAAACCTATTTACTGTGAATTAAAAATTGAATGCTAATAAAAATAATGTTAAATAAAAGCTTTGCGTGCATTTTGTCAGCAGTATACACAGCGCTGAATGGCTTCCAGCTGTGAATAACAGTGGTGTTCACAAAAATCCACTATTTTTCATTTATATATGAGCCCAGTATTCTAAGTGCAATATTTTTAAAGCATTGCCTCATGGGGAGTTTGAAGCATTTATTTATTCAAGTCCATTAATATTGGCATTTAAGAGTGTGTCAGTATTAAAAGTGTTTGTTTAGTTGACTAGAACCTGCAGGAGCTCATATTTTTGTGCCATGCTGAACTCATTATGATTCAAAGCCTTTTAAACAGACACTTATTGAAGCAAAAGAAGGAAAACGATATGTTCAGTTATGACACATTCTGTTATGGTGTGGTTTAGTGTTAATGTCAAGCAGGAAATAACCAGCATTATTTAATACGAGCACACTTAGTACTCTTATTCTTTTGGTCACGACCCAAAGTTTGTGACCCTAGATAGGTGAGGGTGTGAACATAGATCGACCAGTAAATCAAGAGCATCACGTTTTGGCTCAGTTCCATCTTCACCACAGCAGACCAGCACAGAGTCTGCATTACTGCCGGACTCCGTGTCACCCTCAAGCTCCATCCTCCCTTCCTGACGCGATACCTAGAGCTAGTTTTGGGGTGGCAGTAGCACAGGAGGTGCCAGTAAGTGCATGGCGGATGGCGTTTAGCATGGCGACCCCATCCCATTTATTCTGCCATTGTGTCCTTGGGCAAGACACTTCACCCACGTTGCTCTGTATGAATGTAAGTGAATGTTTGGTGGTGGTTGGAGAGGCCGTTGGCATGGACTGGCTGCAACGTTTCCGTCACTCTGCCTTGTTAGATGTCGCTTCCAACCACTGTGTGTGACTGTGGAGTGAAAGAATAGTGGGTTCAATGTGAAGCACTCTGGGTGTCTTGAAAAGTGCTACATAAATCAAATGCATTATTATTATTATTATTAGTTGTAGTAATTTTGGGGTGGGCCGCCAAGGTCTTTACTTTTGGCTGAACCAAAAATCACATAGTATTGGACTTTTTGTTTAGACCAGGGGTATTTGACAAGTGCCACAAAGGGCCGAGACACTGCAGGTTTTCTTTCTAGCCACTCACTAATAAATAATTTAAGACTTCTATTGAAAATAGTGTATACTTTGTATTACAGTGATATGTGTTGTGTTAAATATTCAAATGTAATGCTGTAAACACTGAATATCCTTATGAGAGGCTGTGAAAGCCTTAACTTTGAGTTACTGAATTAGAATCTGGTAAAAGATTTGGAACTAGATAGTCTGTCGCTTCATTCTACGCCCTTTTCGAACTTCAAAGAGTCTGATTTCTGCCTATGTTTTGTTATTTCCTTTTGTTTTAAATACTGGTTCGAATAAAAAAAAAAAAAAAAAATGAAAGCAGGTATTTTCACTGAAGAGCAATCAGTGGGCAGGGATTCAGTGAACTCACCTGCTGATGAGACTGGTTGGGAAAAAAAGGTGCAGTGTCTTGGCCCTTTGTGGCACTGGTTAGAGTTTAGTATCACTTTATTCACGGCAGTATTTATCCAGTTGTTGGCTATTTTCTTAGTCCACATGGATTTAAATAAAAAAAATATAGAGTTTGCACGTTCTCCCCGTATCTGTGTGGGTTTCCTCTGACTGCTCTAGTTTCCTTCCACAGTCCAAAAACATGGAAAAAGGTTGACTGGTTTCTCTGAAGGTATGAATAAAAGTGCAGACGGCTCTGCAGTGAAGTTGCAGCCCATCAGGGTGTAACTCTGATGGCTGGGATTAGCTCCAGCCCTACCCCACTTAGGCCAAGTAAAGTGAATGAATGAGTGAAATGAAATGAGTGATGGGAAGTATATAAATAAAAAGTTCATAGCAAAAACAAAAAACATCATCTCTGCTGTGTTGTTCCTTATCTGTGCTGCTGAGGGCCCCTATTACCCTGCAGACACATTATGCCCCCTCCTCAGCCTTCTTAAATGGTTACAGATAGTGCCCGTTAGCCATGGCAGTAGCACATGTCCTCATCCATTCCACGAGGAAGAATCAGTTCCAGTGCAGCCATCTGTCTTGTGCATTCATTTCCATCCAGTCTGAGACTTTCAGCTTCTTCCGTCCATTAACCCTAAGCTGCATCTGCCTGGGGCTTGTCCTTCTCTTTGATTAAAGCACCGTGCTGCCCTGTTGGGTGGGCCAGTGCGGGGGGGCCTCACCTTGGGCGATGTCTCTGGAGATGGCTCCTGACACAGATCCTTCAGACCAGGCTCTTGGAGCTTTTAGGCGGCAGCTGCTGGTGTTCTCCAGTTTGTCTCCCGAGGCAAGTGGCTGCTGGTGAGTCAACGTCGCCTCTGCACAAGAGGTTGGACGGGCTTCAGAGGACATCATACACTGATTGAATCACAAATTCGATATGGTGATGCTTGGCCTGCCAGAGATTTCACACTCCATTGCTTGCTTCCATCTTGTCTGTGCACCTTGCAGCCACATCTCTACAATCCTCATAGCATGAATCTCCTTCAACACTTCTAAATCCCCTCTTTGACCAGCTGGCATCGGCCTATTTTTACTCTCGTAGTAAAAATCAGAAATAAAGCTGAGCCCTCCTCTCTGTCCTTGAAACCTTCAAAACATCTAGGAATAGAAATGTATTCCAAGGTTTGGAACATAAACCTTACAACACTGTTTCCCCACGTTTTTCAGCTTAAGATCCAAAAAGAAATATGCTGAACATTTGGCACCAAAACAGAGAAAAACAAAAACATTATAAAATGAGGAATTGTTTCATTTTTTGTGCTATGAATAAACCCACATACTGTATGTTACTATTGTTGTGTAATTTAACCATTAAATCTAAAAAATGTATAAGAATAAAGATTGTACTTTTTTAAATTTTGGTTTCATGTTGCCAGTGCCACCATGGCATTCATCAAAATTAACAGAATAAGCACAAAATAAATATGAAATGAACAAAATATGACTAGTAAGGAAGAAAAAAGAAGAAAAATTAACAAAATAATGAAAAAAATTAACAATTTTTTGTTCATTTTGTAGATTTTTGTTCTTGATTGTTTTGTTCATTCTTTGTAATATTTGTTCACTTTTTTGTTTGATTTATTGTATTTTATTGTTTATTTTCCTTATTATTGTGTTTTTTTAGTTGTTTGTTTTATTTTTTATTAGTCTGTTAAGCTTTCATTCAATGTCTTGATCATTTTGTTCAGATTTGTTCATTTTTGTTCAATTTGTGTATTGTTGTTCCTCTTGTTTTAAAGTGTTTCTTTCTGGTTGACTGGTGTTTATTAACACAGATGCCAATAAATAAGCTTTGAGAAGTGATGAATAAAGAACTAGAACACAAAAATGACAATGCTCACAATGTAAAAAACTATCTCCCACACATAAAATACAACTTAAATAATCAGTAAAAACTTCAGAAAACAGCATAATATGTACAAACCATTACCTCATCTGTCAACTTAAATCGAGAACAACGAAAGATAATCATGTAGCATCTCTCCTGCTGTCCTCCTCTCCTCTGTGTCTTAGTTGCATGTGCTGGTGTGTGATCACTGTTGTGTGACACAGTTAATACAGCCTATGGTGCAACAAGTACCACTAAAACACTCAATATTATATTATTTATTACCGCATATAACAAAATACACTTAAGGGATTTAAAGGTGCTGTCTACAATGTTGATGATATTGCTAGTAGCTAATTGTTCATAGCAGCTGTAGCTTTTTAAACAACAGGATGCCTGAGTTTCAGATTCCTTCAACATTTGGTACAGGTAAGAAAAGAACAGGCATGACAACTGTGAGGTAGTGAGCGGTGTTAACTGTCACTTCTATTGGTCCATGAATGATTGCCTACTAGCTATTTTGTCAACATCGTAGAAAGCACCTTTATTAACACATCGCTCTATTTTTGGCACAATGTGTGAAGGGCTTCTCTCACTTGATAAAACTAGTTGTATAAATATATGTATAGTTGTCTTTATGATAATTCCCAACGTGTGGGATTTGGTCACATCTGACTGATGTGTGTCTCAAAACACACTTTTGGGGAAGAACTCACAATGTCTTTGTGCAACCAATCCCAAATGCCTACTCCTCTGCCAAACACACCCAACCCTATAACAAGACACCACAGTTTTGGAGAAAATGACATCTGTAAGAATGACACAACTGAGGCAACCTGACCGGGATCATGCCATTGGAATGCTGCAGGCAGGGTGGACCATCAGACAAGTTACCAGAGCAGTAAATGTCCATCACTTCACAACAGTGGACTTACACCACGACCTGGTCGACCATGTGTACTGTACCTACCAGGAACCAGGAGCCATATACTGTATCCACCTGCTACACCTCAGAAACAGCTTCTGACCCACCACCGTTACAGCAGCATAGACTATTGACACACAATAGACCAGTACATGCTTCAAGAATGTATGACGCTTACATTTCTTGATGTGTAAGCATCATCATTTTTGGTCTTTTTCATTTGTTTTGTAGCTGATCCAGGATATTCATTTAAAGGTAATGAGGAACAATATATGAGTGGTCATTTGCATACGACACAAACATATTTACAAATAAATATACTAGTGTGTTTTTAAATCACTTGAGTGATTTATGAATGAAACAGATCATTTTGCCTTTTAACCCATGGAATTATATTCATACGAAACGAACTAATGCTGATATTTCTGATGGCAGCTATATGCATGATTTTATTCATTTTATGTTGAAAATCAGACATTATGTCAGTTTTTCATGGGAATTTTTATATTCCAGGTCTAAAGGTGATACATTTTTTTAGACCATGAGCTTAAAACACTTGGAAAAGGCAGGTTGACAATCTCTCCGTGTGTAGCCCATTCACAGCAAATGGCTCCTGAGCATATGGAAGCATCCAGGATATAACAAGAAACTGGAAAATGTAATTGTGTGTGACCCCCGAGGCTGGATGAAAATGATGCACACTAACAAAAGCCCTATTTACAGTGGTAGCTGTTTTTAACTGAGACTTCAATGTGCAAGCCGAGTTGAAAGTGGAGTTTGATGTAGCACCGCGGTAAAGACACGGATAACATCAAACACTGGTTTCAGGTGACATTTTACATGGCACGTTAATCTTGTCAGCACATCATAATAGTCCGTCATAGTCTATTATGCGTTACATCCTTCTTTCTACAGGCATCATTTTTATTCTAGGGTGAGTAAATAGGTTTACAGACTGTCACCCCAATTGCACAACAATATAAAAACAAGAACAATGCCTGGATGATAAATTAGACCTAGTGAAATGTGATAAATTAGTTGGATATTATGCCTCTGGGTGGGTAATTATTGTGAGTAAGTGATGACACAGCTTTGGCAGAGCAGACGACATTTCCAGTGCCAGAATAAAGACAGAGGAGGACTGGTTTATGTCCAAATCAAGTTAGAGACAAGAGAAGTGTGTCAACATCCATTTATTATGGAAATGATGGGTGTGGGTTTAAAGCTCATACATATGAATTTCATTTTTGGTTGGAGATGGAAAATTAATGGAAGACAAGAGCCATTCAGCATAGATATAGGTGATGAAGTGATCATTGCTGTTATATACACTACCAGTCAAAAGTTTGAACACTCTTCAGTATTAATGCTCAATGTTAAAAGTAATACAAATCAAAAATAAACAAAAAACACTGAAGTAGGAGGTGTATCCAAACTGTTGACTTTTTTTTTGTCTTTAAACAGACTATGTTTATATGCACATTAGTATTCTTTTATCTGCAGGCATCATGTAAACATATGTAGGTTCGATGTTCTGCTTGAGGTCTTTTTCCAAATGGAATGATTTCCAAGTAAGATATGTGATATGCCAGTATTTTTGTGATTATTTGGTCCTGTACAATTAAATTGTCTATTAAAAACAAGACTAATGCTATAATGCACTTTTAATGAACACATACATTTTTCAGTCTCCTCTCCTTCTGCATCAGGTCCTCCATTGGTCAAAGCAGTGCAGTAGGTCTTATTCAGACAGTTGTTTCAGAACCTTCTTTGGACTTTCAAATGGTTTGTTCAATGTGTTAAATGTTTTCTTAAGTTTTGATGTGCATTGGTGTTCAGAACGGTCAAAATTTTGGACATCCTCTTTACCTTTACTAAATTTTCACTACCTTCACAAAAGTTCCTCATACACATCAGGTAATGGACAAAAAGATTCACCTGCTGTTTTGTACAATTTCACCAAAATTTTCAAGTTAATGCACTGCTCAAATTTTATGCTGATCATTTTCTGATGCGTTGAAAACATGTGCACTTCAATCAGTGTCTAACAGTGAAGTAAAGATGTCACTTATTGGAAACTTACAGCAGTGACAGACTATGAACCACGTGGTTTTATCTTCATAAGCACAGGCTCATTATTTAACAGACATACCTTGTATACAGCATATTTGGCAAATGCATCACAGGTAGATTCAGGTAAGCTAAATTAGAGACAAAGATCCTCTCTGATGATCTTTGATGGAGGCTCCGAAGAAAAGTCCACAGTTCTGGTCAGAGGGAAAATTCATCTATTTTGTAACATTATAACAAGGTATTAGCCTGGTTAAGACATGAGCATGAACTGAGGTTCATTTTCATCTGTCACATAAACAGCTGATTAGGAATTTTTGTTTTTATGGAAAAAAAGGGATAACTGTAATATTTGTGCCCATAGAACGTGGATAAAATCAATAATAATGCATATAATGATAATTATATTGATATGTTTATTGATGAGGATTTATTCTTCTTATTACAGTATAACTATTTGTACGTCCCTATAATGAGAAGTCAGGGCAAACATTGTAGTTTTTTTTTGTCTTTTAATTCACTTATCTCCTTGTGTGTTTACACCATTTTTGCCTTTTTGCATCTTTTACATAATTTTTTTTTTTCATCAAAAATGTCATCTTGTTAATTAAATTTTTTCATTGGCTTATTAGGAATTTAGTCCTTTTTTGGAAAAAGGTTGAAAAAACAATAATAAAGCACATGGAAAAAAGTCATGGATATGAACTCAGATTTTGTTCATTTTATTTATTGACATTAAGAAAAAAATATAATGAAATAACTAATAAAAATAAATTAAAGATTAACAATATACAATTAAAGAAACGTTAAACTGTTTTTTGTCTCTTTGCCTTTTTTTAATGTTTTTTTTGTTGCATCTTTTATGGTATTTTATATGCACTGTCTATTTTCATGTAGCTTTTAAGATAAGATAATCCTTTTGATGTCCCATACTGGGAAAGTTTGCAGCATCTTCTTCTTTTTGTCCTTTCGGTCGTTCCCTTTAGGGGTCGCCACAGTAAATCATCTGCTTCCAGCTCACCCTCTCCTCTGCATCTTCTTCTCTCACACTAACTTCACGTTCTCTTCCACCACATCCATAAATCTCCTCTTTGGTCTTCCTCCAGGACACAGGTGTCAAACTCGTGCCATTGAGGGCCAAGACCCTGCAGATTTTCTATCCAACCAGTCACTAAAGCAGGTGATTTTACTGATCAGCATTCAGGGAAGAGGAAATAATCAGAAAAGTCTGCTTGTTGGAGACTGGTTGGAGAGAAGACCAGCAGGATCTCAGCCCTCCATGGCATGAGTTTATGCCATGGATATTCACTATCCCTCCTCTGTACATGTCCAAACCATCTCATTCTAGCTTCTCTGACTTTGTCTCCAAAACATAGCAAAACAGCATAAGATCAGCAAAAAAGCACTCCAATAGTCATACTAAAAAGTAACATGCAACAATAAGTTAAAAAATACAGATAGAACATCGAACAGCGTATACAATAAAACTACATGTTTGTTTAATGTTGTATTACATCTTTTGCTTCGGTTTTCCATTTTACATCTTTTACTAGTAACTTAAAACCACCTGTCTGATTTCACTTTGACGTGTGACTAAAAATCGACCTTTAAATATTACATTGTTACTACATTTATTGTAATCAATATCAGCTGTTATGAAAATGTTTATTATTAGATTATTTATGGCTGTATCATCAAGTCCTAATTCAGCATAAATAATATACGACCTGATTATTTTTTGTCTGCTTTACGCACTTTTATTATTAAATCTGGGAGCACATAGCTTTTTCTTAACATGTCAGTGTTGATATTGACAGTAGTACTGATTCATCTTTTGGCACAGTTGTTTGTATCCTTTTGTTTTTTTTTTCCAAGGCTTTAAATAGAGACAAAAATCAAAAGAAGACATTTCCTACCTGACGTTTTTGTTTTTCTGTTCTCAAAGATACCTGACGAATTGTCCTGATCGCTGCAGTTAATTCTCTGATTAATTGGCAAAACAATTCACATGCACACTTTCCAAAATTACCATTGTGTATGCGAGGATGCTTGGAGAGGGATTCCCACAAGCAGACAGTTGAGGTCAAAATTATTAGTCCCCTGTGAAGTTCGTTGCTTTCTTCATTTTTTGTTTATTTTTTTTGTTCCGCATTTCAAAGCCTGCTTGTTTCATTTAGAAACAGCAAGAAACAAAAAAATGATCAGGGTCAGTATTATTATCATTAACCCCCAGTAGATCTGACCTTTTTATTCAGGCATAGCACAAACACCTATTCTCTGAGTAATGGCCAAAGTATGTGAACTGAAGTTAAAACATTTGTCCAACATTCACCTCAGAGAGGATATCAGGCATCATTTGTTAAAGCATCATGACTAAAACAAAAGAAATGAGTTTAGATTTTGAAGGATTGTTGATAGACACAAGCAGGAGAAGGACATGTGAAGTTATCAGTGTTTCCATCCAGAATAAAGTGAAAAGAATCACATTTTCATCGGGGGGACAATAATTTTGACCTCAACTGCATGTTCACTGCTGTAAGTTCATCCATGTCTAATCTGGATGCCCTGTCTGTTTGTTTTACAGGGACATATATGGGCTGCTTTCTGCACAACGCCACTGATCAGGCTCTAGGAGGAACCATGCTTTATGACCTACGCAAAATGACCAGCTCTCTGTGTCAGGACACCTGCTCAGAAAGGTAATGCATCCTCTGAAGCGACCACAGAAGGCCTGCTGTGTGAGTAAATGCTTTGGATCTCAGACTCCTCCATGAATGCCTCCTGTGTTGAGCCAGAGCAGAGCCAGGTGGCTGAATGACAGTAAAAGATGAGGGGGTGAGCAGGGGGAGAGCTCAGAGCAGGCCCGGACAGAAGGCTTGAACTGTGAAGGAAGAAGGAAGGGGAGAGGGGGGTGTAGATGAATTGGGAAACTTAATGAGCTGACTATAGCAGTTGGTGAATAAATTAGGGATAGAGTTAAATATGGGGTTTACCGTGGTGGAACATACCTGATCAGTTTGAGTTGAGTTTGCATTAGAGAGCAGATGGAGGAAAGAACAGAGGCACATGGATTGTAAAGTGCTATTACTACAGCTAGGAGAAGACAAAGATACAAGTCTTCAGAGGTTTCTTGGATGACACTATTAACGCTGTCTCTGTGTGGTAAGAATGTGGAAGTCATGGACTCATTCACTTATCTCAGCAGTGTAATTCACTGTTCCACTGGTTGTGAGGCACAGGTGAGTTGTCAACTTGGCATTCCACAAGGGGCAATGAATTCACTGGAGGAGATGATGTGGTGCCCTTGGTATTTGAGAACTGGGATGAAACGCTGAGTCTTCGGCTCCTAGGTCCTTCCAGTCTGACTATATTCTTGTGAGACTTGGATGCTGACCACAGGGCAAAGATGATGAACACCTTTTTGACCTTTTTGCTTTGTCACATCTTTGGTTCCTGCTGGTTGGACTTTGTGCCAAACAAGACCATGTTCAGGACAGTGGGGATCCAAAGGGTCACCTGCTTAATCTGCGAGTGAGGACTACACTTCTACAGGCCCTTGGCTTGTTACCCACTGGCAGACGATGACCAGAATTTGGTCTTAGGATTGTCGATGTCGAGTGGATGTACAGTAGCAAAGCACCACATTGTGGTGCTTCCACATTACTTGACCTAAATAAATACAAAAATCCAGTTGATCAGAGACTTCTTGGATGATGCTATCAACTCTATCTTTGTGTGTGGCAAGAATGTGGCCCATCATGGTCTTGTTCAACTCAGCAGTGTAATTCACTGTTTCACTGATTGCGAGGCAAATATCAGTTGTCGACTTGGCCTTACACAGGGGTGATGAATTCACTGGAGAAGACAATGTGGCACTCTTGGTATCCGAGCACTGGGATGAAGATCCAAGTCTACACATCTTTGGTTCCCATTGGTTGGACTAGTCTGGCACTTGGCTCGTTACCTGCTGGCAGATGCATGGGCCTGCTGCAGGCCTGGTTATAGCGTGCCATCGTCACTGACCTAGTTGAAGATGAAAATCCCGGCAGTCTGTGATTTCTTGGATGATGCTATCAACTCTACTGTATCTCAGTGTGGGTCAAGAAAGTGGAAATTGGTTGAGATAATTTACTGTCCAGCTGGTTGAAAGACAAAGGTCAGACCAGTCTTTGACTTGGTTTTGTACATCGATTGATTAATTCACTGGCATTCTTAGTATTGGAGCTGTGGAATTAAGATCTAAGTGTTTTGCTCCTTGGTCGTTCTGGTCTTACTATAGTCTTGTGAGCCCTGGATGCTGACTAAGGATCAGAGACAATGACTGAATTCCTTTTTGACCACTTTGCTTCACTGCATCCTAGGCTACCAATGGTCAGAGTTTGTGTCAAGGAGGTTGGGGATGCAAAGAATCATCCTGGGCAACGGTTAGTGCAGCGTGGACGGTGCATGGAGGGATACTCCCTGAGTCTGACAAGGGCCTTTCCTTAGTAAAAAATACATGCCATATAGCACTGGAGCGATATTTACAAGAAGATAAGACGTAAATAAGATGATTTTTCAAGTCAGGCACTTCTCATGATTTTCAGAAATCAAAAATTCAATCACCTGATAATTAATTAATTCAATCTCCTTGACTTGGACAATATGTGTGACTCTGTTTGTGCCCCTGGCCCAGGTCGTCATTGTTAATGAGAAATGGGTCTCAACTGACTTACCTGGTTAAATAAAGGTTAAATGAATAAACAAATAAATGTTCAAAAATAACGCAGTCATGTCCAATTAGCTGCTCTGAATTTACGAGGCGAGGGGAGGAAGTGGGAGGGGATGTGGTGATAAAGA
>JAQQAE010010920.1:0-13865 GCA_029823295.1 Pseudamia nigra | reverse complement strand
TCGACCGGTTGGGGTTAGTGGACAGAGGAGAGACAAAAGAAAAGAGTAGAGATAGAACAACAAACAACAGAGACACTAGCGACGTCCACAGACACCGGACCGGTCCAGGACCAGCAAACACACAGCCAGGAAACAGGAGACCGAGCAACCTAAAGACCTAGGACATGTATACATGAATATGCCTAAATATGGTTGGATTCATAAAAAACATGAAGTCTATTAAAGTCAAAAATGTGTTGCGGGGTCTACTGGCCACCACCGTGTTCTGGTACCTTATTTTTGTGCATTTTGAGGTATATGTCCCAATATGAAAATAAAACCTCCTTGGTGGAAGTAATAACAAAACAAACTAAACAAAACTAAAATTAAATAATCAAGAGAAAAAGAAAAGACTAAGAAGAAGAGTCCATTTAGGATGCCTTTAAGTGGCACAGTTGTCTCTTCCCTACCTAACCATAACTCATCTTATTTTTACTTTTTTGTGGATTTTTTTATTATAATTTTATCCATTTTCTTTTTTCATTGATTTAGTGCTTATCACCCAATATAATCTAACCTGACTCTTTTCTTTTTTCTTTTTCTTGACTATTTTCATATTTGTTTTTTTTAATTGATTATTCTGTTCATTTTTGTTCCAAAATTTGGAAGAACAATATCCTGTTTATGCATCCAATGCCAGGCATAAATCTCATTACTATTAGATTTCCACAGTGTTAACTAGTTAGTTGGGAGAGAACCAGTGAAGCAGAGGGATATTGACTGTGGGTCAGAGTCCATGGCCGGAGAGCAGACGTCCAGGACCCACCTGGGGTTACGATGGTCAGACCCCATGTGCCTCTGTGCAGTGCAAATAATCCAATTATAGCTGCTCAGCATCAGATTGATGTGGATCTGATTCATTCATCATGTGAACTGACAGGCATGTCTCAGTGGTACCGGTACCGTCCTCCTACTTCTAACTTATCCTTTCTTTCACATCAAGCATCACCGACCAGAAATGAAAGGATCCCAGATGCTGTTTGTGTTTTTGTAAAAGAGATACCGTCGCTTACTGACAAAACCATATAGTAGTTGCTATCCAGACATGAGCTCACTCAGTCTCAAATTATGGACCTTTTTCTGATTAAAATCAATATGGCCATTTACATTTTGGACAATTTTGGAACTGGTTCAGCTGTCAGTGGAGCTGTTTTTACCCTTTTGCCCTTCAGATATTATTATGTGTTGTTTTCGACCAGGAGAAAAATAAAAATACTGGTATCAACTTGCAAAGAAATCTACAGTATATATACTGTTCACAAAACGTTAGAAATATAGAAAATGAAGTAATCAAATTAATCCTGACATAAAAATAGACACATTATGGCACTGTAAGCCACTCTCTATCTATGTCAGACCACCGCAGCTTAAAAAAATGCAATCTAACATTCCAGGTTTTATATGTCTTCTGCAAAACATGGCTAAAAATAAAGCACCACACACTTCTCACACATTTACATGTCAGCCAAAGGGTTTGTAAACATGGAAGTGTAACTTACAGCTGTTTGACACGACCAATGAATTGGACGTACAATCCACAGTGAGTAAAAATTGGCATTCTATATTAAATTGGGTAGCATCAATTGTTTTTGGAATGGAATTGATTGATGAATGAATTATTTGTCAAAAATGAAAATGGTCTGTACCACCAACATCAAATAATGTTCTATGAATGGATACATGAGGGGTTAGTCAACTGGTTAATGCTGGTTTTCAGTCTAGTCAATGATTTGTAAGATAAAATACCCTCTGTGCTCATTTTGACATGTATGTATATCTAAAATTTGGACAGTTACTCAACACAGATTGGTTCTAACACCCAATCACAAAAAAAGAGATATTAATGCAGCATGTGCAACCTGAGAAATCCATGTCACCTTTCTGTTTGGTGAGCAAAACTCAGACAGCCATCAGTGCACTGGAACATAAATGCCTTTACCAAAATAGTTGTGCAGTTTAATAAATGTTATGCATTTTGTTCTGCCTGGTTTTGGTGGACTTTGCGGTGCATTTGGGTACACCTTGTGCAAAGTGCTGACATGACAGGGATCTCGTGGTGCATTCCGGTGCACCTACATATATTCATAAAACTTTGCATGAATGGCCTAACATTTGTCTAAACTGGGAAAATGTAGGTAGATTTAGGTATATTGTGGTAAATCCTGATACTGATTAATATGAAATAAATGCCTTGATCATATTTTTTTCATATTGCCCACCCTTTGTATTCTCTACCAGCTAAGCTCTGATTGGACATGTATGGGAAGAAGTTAAGAAGTTCCTATGTCAGTCCAGCTCAGTTTTTATTGGTTAGTTAGTCAGCCATTTATTTCTTTCAAGCAGAAGCCTGTACCCTCTCACCCAGCTGTCTGCCCTTATAGCGTATCGAACTAATCTGATTATAAAACTCTGCATCAACAAAAAGGCCTCTGATAAACATAATTGTAATCAAATCTGACCACAATGTCAAATAAAAAGGCCTGAATAATTCACATTCTAATGTTGTGAATCCTCTGGGGCTCCACAGAGACAGACGATGGGACTGTTGAGAAGCTTCACTGAGCCCAATAGGGCAGGCGAGAAGTAATGTTTGGTTAGCGACACAGACTTCCTCAGAGGGACTTCTGCATTACATTCAAGTCCTTTCCGCACACATACAACAGTATCTGCTGTGGGATTGGAGCGTGTAATGAGAGCCAAAATAAAGAGGCACTTAAAGTGTAGCCCCAGCACCCACAAAAGCTTCCTCAGTGCGCCGTATAATAGGGCCTGACCATGAAACCCCTCCACCCCACACCGCATCTGTGTTATTAATGTAACACTGCCATGCGTAGGTTGTGACATGGCCTCACACTGGGAATTTACTAGATTTTTAACCACACTATCCCTCAAAACAGATAAACTGGGTAAAAACAATTTTACAAAAAAAACATTGCCTTGCTGTACCTGTGTCATTTTCCCAAGTAAACACTTTTATTTCACACACAGAACGCTAAGGATGTTAAAACTATCTCTGTCATGCAATAAGGAACACCCTGTTGTCCTGTGGCTGTTCGAGCGCTCTCTTGCCTCTCTTTATTGTTTGTCATTTTTCTGGTGCTGACATCAACCTCATGGTGCTGTAAATCATGTCACTTAAAGTGCCAATGGAAACACAGGCTGGTGTTACAGCTTGATTGGTGCAGAAGGAGAGGGGAATAAGGGCAGTGGGACCTGTGGATTCTCAGAGATATCTCTTCCCAATGCCTCATGGACCATTAACTGCCTATCAAAGACCCAACAGGCTTCCCTCTCTGATCTGCTATCAGTGTAATGGGGAGACATTCAATCACATGTGATTCTGTGAACAAACTGGCCAAGAGGCAAGGGATTAGTTACTGGTTTGTAATTTTACATGCTGCCTTTCTATGTTTAAAATGTAAATCTTCACAGTGACAATGACAAAAAACATCACGCTCAATTTATTGTCTAAAAAGGGTCAAAGAAAAACCTCAATATGTCTAATTCTGCCTAATTCCAGGTGTTCCCCTCTGTTACAGTGTGCCAATTAGCTGGTGTGGTAGAAAAATTGTATTTGCCATTCTAATAATCAGAACAAGAGAAAAACACAACCTTCTGCTGCATCCTGTCAACAATGCCCTGCATTTCATATAATTACCATGTTTATTGGATTTTTATTTTCACAGTGACAAAAGGACCATCTGCCTTCAGCAGCTCTCCAGCAGAGCTCCAAGATCAGCTGTGAAACATACTGGAGAATAATCAAGGCTGTCAAACTCCTCCAATTGTTTTCCAGTTAAAGGTTCATCCATCCCTTCAGAGAAAGATCTTTTTTTAATCTTTTTGTTTTCTTTTCATTTTGCCTTCATCCTTAAAGTTGTCAAACTTTAAATACATCTTAAATTGCTTTTACAACCTCTGGTTGAAATCTAGTACACTATACCTGTTTTACCTGTTCAATACAATAATACCATAAATAACATTTATTAATTCAAAAAGTTGCACACTTTCATATAGTTATGTGTTTGTGTTGAGAGCTGGATGTCTATTAACATTAGCTGGTTGCATTTGTAAGCTAAGCAGCATTGCATACTGCTGCAGCGGTCAAGGAGCTGAAGATTTTTGTCAAAAAATCTGACTCTGAATCTTTACATAAAAATCACTGTACTACATTATTATGGCTTTCATCATGGATGTAGACTGTGTAGTAACATCAACAGAAAACCAGCTCCCAGAACAAAGTAAATCCAAAATAAACCTATAACTGTGTATGAGGGCCGAGCCCTTGAAGGAAAGCATCCTGTCAGTTTTGTTAAAGATGAGTACAAGATATGAGTTTTCAAACCATGTCGCCATAGGCTATGAATTACACGAAAACTGTGTCACATCTGGAAGAGTAGTTTTACCAGTTATACAACATATGTACAGTATATAACTGTATCATCTGCAGAATGTGTAAGTCATTATATATGAGCAGAAAAGAAGTAGACAAAACAGCGCCAGACCCTCATGGGACTTCTCTTTTACTCTGTGGAAATGATAATTTCTCAATATTAATAATAACACACTGCTGACATTCGGGAAGACAAGAATTTTAGCATGTTTTTTCACAGAGTAATTAAATTTTGGAAATGTGGAATGGGCCAAAGCCACTTAAAGATTCCAATCTTGACAATTTAAAATACATTTTTGTTAAATCAGATGAAAAAGTGATTTTACGTAAACACTGAGTTTACCTATTATTTCAAGGACTTCAATTTGATTTGTTTGTTGTAGTAAAAAGTGGGAAAAGTATTTTGTGGGACAGGTAGCTTGACATTAGTAATTTGAACATTATTGGAAAGCTCCTCAAAAAAGGAGCAATTTACTTTGTTACAAAAACAAGTGATCTCCAAGTTCAAGTGCATTTAGTGTTTTCAGTTTACCTGAGAACTATATTATTATTTACTTCAACAATCCAGAGCAATTTCCTCAATCCACTGATTACTGTCTCAGTAACACAATTTCTTCGTTGTCTGTTTACAGCCGTATTATTATTTGAGCTGATTGTCAGTGCAGTTTGTGTAACAGCCTTGATGTGCAGCTTCAGAAAACAAATATCCCATTTGGCACAAATACAGCTTTAGGAGAGTAAGGAATGATGAGAGAATTTTTGTATTGTTTACCCAACAGGTAGCAGGACACTTTAACAATTCTTCTGTTACCTCACATGCAATGATGTGGATAACAGTATTTTAACACTCATCTCAGCTGTTCTCTTTTGGGGAGATGTGTTTTAGACAAAACACAAAATCAATAATAAGAACACTTCAAAGTTTGCTTTGGAGCTGTCAGGAAACCTTGGTCAAATTGGTGTTGTTCTTACCATTTGTTTTATCCCACTCAGACGCTCTCATGGACAGACTTTAACACATGAGCATTTTAGGATCTGCTATGTTACAAACCACACAGCACACTGTCTACTTTAAACATTTTTCTCATACAGATCAGTACTACTGGGCAATCTAAGCATAACACTAATATTATAACAGTGTTGATTTCTAATCATAGTCATACACATTGCAACTGTAAAGCACAATATATTATTATTGAGAATAAATGCCTCCTCCTCCTCCTCATTGTCATCATGGTACTCCTGGAAACAGAGGTGAGAGGCCTGTTAAAAGACGTTCCGCTGGGAATGAGCAAAGTGGAGCGACTGCCTCTCTCCCTCTCTCACTGGGATCGTATTTCTGAGGGTTATCAAGCGGCTCATTTAAATGAGGGCTGGTCACAGCAGGAACCAGCTGAACAAAGTTACTATTACCAGCGCCTCTCCTGTGCTGCTCTCACTCTCCCCTAATTGGGTTTGACTGCATTTGTTTAAATCCACAGTGGAAGAAAGAGAAAGGAGGGTGGAGGGGTTGCAATGAAACTGAAGTGTGTCAGTTTGTCCAGACACGGTGGCACTTTAGAAAAAAGGCCTACCACTCATTGGGCTTATTAAACAAAGATTGGGGAATGAGGCATGGAGGGTCACAGAACAGGCCTAGTCAGTCACTGGAACAAGCCAATCCTGGTCTTCGCTTGCACATGCACAATCACCTCTGGTGGTCCCAGCTCATTTCCTCAGTCAGCAGGAGCACTGACACAGTGTGTACGGTGGTGCATGGACACCCACATAGGCATGTAACACATGAACATGTACACAAACACTTGTAATACATAGCCACTCCCACAGTTACCAAACCAGGACGAAATGCAGAGCTCCCAGGTACATATCGTTGTCCAGTGGCTTTAATGGCAAGTAGAGAGATTTGATTTGAAGTAAAACAACATTTGACACTCGTTAAGAGAACGTTAGCCGGAATTAACAGCTCAATATGTTTGAATCAGCAGCTTTTTGCCAAGGACAACACTGACCCTTTCAAATATGCTGCATCTAAGGTCCCACTATTCAACACCGTTACCCTCTGTGACATACTGCAAAGTCAGATGATGCTGACCATCAACCAAGAGGATTCTGAGGTAAGCGGGGACAAAGCCGATCAAATGCTGTTTAAATGTCAGCCATCCGTAGTTCCCGGTTCACATAAACAAAGACAAATGATAACTTTAATGGCCAACTACTTTTTCAAGCATGTTTTCCCCCTCTTGACCACACTTTGCCTCGCATCACGCTAAAAAGGGATTCCTTGTAAATTTTATTGCAGCAGTGTCAAAAAGACTCCCATCGAAGAAGCAGTAAATATTCTAACAACGTCTAGATGCAAGGCCATTCCTGCTGGCTCCAGGCACTGAATTAGGCCGGCCTGTTTCTAGTTAGACAGTCATTAAAGAGATCTTACAGCCACAGCAAATGGTTTCCTGTCCTGAGTGCTTAACTCCTGTAGTAGGAAATGTCCTAGGCCGTAAAGGGTGAACCAAACTTCCTGAACATTTTTTAAAGTTACCACAGAGGGCATGTGGCGTGTTCTGACCATTCAATGTGGCCAATCAAAAACAACCCCGCTTGACCCCAACATGGTACTGGCCGTTTAAACAGGTGGTGTCCATTTATTAGTCCAGTGTTGTGTTTAATATAGGAATAACAGGCTTATTCACTTGCCAGGGAAATACTCAACCATGTATGAAAAATTACACTGAGTGAAAAGGAAAAATAAACGATGAAAGATTTAATGCTGAGAAAATATCATTCATCAAAGATGGTCAATTTCTCTTTCGGGAGCACTATATTGAATTAACGTTTCATTTGCTGCCTCTGCACAATAGCTTGTAGCATGTAGCCTAAAAGACCATCACACAGGATCCACAGATCTAAATAATGAGTGCCTGTTTGCAGGTAGAATGCTATGTTGGGTAACTAAATCTAGAAATTCACTCCCTTCTCATCCCTGTTGTTACTGTAGTACTGATCAGGAACTGAAAATAGTGGTGGGTAATGATGCTAAAGAGTTAAGGCAGAAGTGAATGTCTCACTTATCCAGGAAAAAAGCAGTTAAGTGGGCAGAGATGATGCAAGAGAAACTTCAGCTGTGGATTGTGCATTCACTGGAAGTTTGAGAGCAAAGTAGATAAGTCAAAAAATGTTGTACAGGTCCCATGACAAGAGTCACTGTCTTGCCTATATGGCAGCTAGGAGAGTCATTAATGTAATATTAATGTAATGTGTTATTTGATAATTGTTAATAAATTAAACAATATGTATAGAAACAAGGGAGAATTATGTTGGACAAGTAGAAAACAGCATTAATATTTAACACAGTACTTGTATATTTAATAAATATGAAATGACTGCTGCATTGTGTAACATATGTAGCATTTTTAGGAACCATGGTGCCGTCATGACAGTTGAGAGGTGTTGAACTCTGACAGGCAATGCACCTGCTAGCTACAGTTCCCAAGTGGCATTTCGACCATACAAAAAAGAAGACACAAAAAAGAAGAAAAAAAAAACAAAACAAACAATTGGGCTTTTGTTCCCACTGCACATTGTCAGGCCTTTTAACACTGGCTTAGCAGGCAGCATGCATCATCTGTTAGTCATGTGGAAACGCATTCAGCTTAGTCGGACGTACAATGCAACACAACGTGGAGTTTATGGCTCTACGGTGTGCCGGGCCATGCATATGTCTCCACGCCTGGGGCACAGAGTGGAGACAAAGAACAAAAATATGATATTACAGCATCAGGGAGATGGGTGACTAATATCATGGGCGGTGAGTACCAACATATCTGTTATGAATCAATGCACTCAAGAGTCGATAAAAGTACTGTAAATGTCAACTTAATAGCTGCTTGCTATGGACATATGAGTCTTAAAAGGAGAAGATGAACAATGCTCGCGTTGTAAAAGAGGTGGGGTTGTTGGCAGGTCAGATTCCTTGAGTCCATTAGCAATCCTTACTTCAAGTTTGAGACTTCAAACTTATTAAGATGCAGTGCAAGATCCTTCAGCAGCACAGACTAGAAACTGCATAGTGGCTGTCATTGTGTTGGGCTAAAATAGCTGATTCACAAAAACTAATCTAGATGTTTATATAAAACACTCACAATATTTTGTACATCAATATGAATCATGAACGAAAACACTGCAGGAAAAGTGTCCCAGTAATTTAATGTGGGGACACACATATTAACACACACACAGATATTTATGGACACAGTGTTGCTCTGTTTGTGGCATTGTGTCAACAGAGGCAGATATGTAACTGCAGAGCAGCACATTAGTAATGATGCTGTCCACTCATTAATCATTTTCTCTAGAGAAAACAGAGAGTTCACTCATGGCAGAATCAGCCTGGCCCTGAGACGGAGATTAGAGGCCTAATGAAAGCAAAACAAAGCTGGACATGTGAAATTTATTGGCACATTTAGAAAAGCAGCCCCAGAAGGACACTGCCACCAATAATCATTTCAGAATCCCAGTCAAGTGCCGTTTCCTCCGCCAGACGCAATCTGGAGAGGGGATATTTGTGGAGTGGCTGAACAAACACAGATTTGCCGGTATCTTCATCTTTCCCAGCAGCTGGGAAGGCAGAGGGAAGGCAGGTCGCTGGTGTGCTGGCTGATGCCCCGCCTCACTGCAGTTGACTTCTGGGAACAACACTCTCTCTCCTCCTGGCTCCTCCTATAACCCACTACACTGTAGAATGTAGCAGCTCCCAGCTCTCTCTTCTTTTTGCCTCACTGGTCGACAAAAGACACGCACAAGGGGCGGAACTAGACATATACATGTCCAATCCACATGTATTCAACCAAAAACAATTGCTTTGTTTTTCCTTTTTTTTTGTACTAACATTATATTACCTTTAAATTGTATTGTGTTAAAAATACTTTCAATATAACTTTTATATTTAACATGAGGAATTCATCTAAGCTGAATGTGAAAAAAAACAGCCTTAAAACATTATTATCAGCATGACTGGTATTTATACTGTAATCTAAACATTTAATGCCAGGTTATTATACTGTATATCTGTCCAAAAAAGAGAGCGTGAGTCAAGATAGAAATGAAGATATTCGGTTTAATGGCATGATGCCTAATGCGTGCCACATGCAGCCGGCTGGAAGGAAAAAGGAAATGGTACTTAAAATGGCCATTGTTCTAATTCAGAGCCAATCTGGAGATAATGACACCAACATCAATAGCAGACAGTCGATTCACGGATAACATCTTTTTTTCCCTTTTTGTTGAGCTGTTATTATCAGGTCTGGATTAACCATTTTGACATTTCAGGTTATGACCTTCATGCAGTACAGCGACTGTTATGATTTCAAGTCTTTGAAAATGTGGAAAAATCTATATATCTCATACATTTATGGGAACAGCTTACAGGCAGCTGGTGAAAGTTGAATTTTTATTGCCTCAGTAGATGAACATGGTGGAGTTTGATGTGATTCTGTGTCAAACTGAGAGGGAAGAGTAACATCTGTGCATGGAGGAATCATAATCTCTCCGAAATACACAGCAGGTTTTTACTTTCTCTGTGCATCTCAGCTAATTACAAATACCACATTGTCAGATAAGTTCATTACTTGCTTTGCTTGCCTTCAGTTGATGGTCAGTTGCCACATTTGTCTTTGTTTCACCATATACTGACTCATGCTCCATGGTAACCACTAATTAGGGATGATTCCTGCTTGTGCCCTTTGCCCTTGGTAATTTGCCCTTTTTCATCCCTATTCTCCTCAAGTCGTAATGCTACACCATCTCTGTGCACAGTTTAAATTATTCACTTCCCTAAAATAGGCCTCTGCGTGTGTGGAGCCAGACTGACCTCTAACCTGGATGACTCAGGTCTTTGGAAAAGAAATCTATATTTTTCAATTTGTGGAATTTCAAACCATGAGGAAAAGGTGAAGCAGAAGCTGATGTGGATGTATAGACGGGTACTAAATACTTTTTCTCCAAGTGTCAGTAATGCCCTGTGGAGGCAACAGTAAATAGACTGAATGATTGCATAATCTTGACTTGTTACACTCTTCTTCCTTCAAACACAACCTAAAAATAAAGATTTTTTCATTTCCTTATGTAATTCCCACATTTACCCTCATATGCCACGTTTTGTAACAAACAGCTTGAATGCAACATATAATAAATCCCCATATTTTGTAAGAATTTGCTGCATACTACAGTAAATATTACAAAAGGGTTGCAATGATGATGAAAACATAATTACACTGTATATTATGCAAAAAAACAACCAAATCATCTGTACACATAGGAGGAGGCATGTAATTGTCTTTTTATTTTAAATACTCACACCAAACCAATGACAAGGTCAGGTTTATGTCATGCTTCTAGCACAAATACAGTACAGCCAATTTCAAATGACTTGGAAAAACCCATTAACGCCTTCATTTTAAGTTTAATTTAATTGTATTTATATAGTGCCAACCATAATCAGTTCGATACAATTCATCCTCCGTATAGATCTACATTTCTAACAGAAACAGAGATTACTGTGGTTTTGACTGAAAAAAAAGAAAATGCTTTATTTTATTTCAAGTGCAGAGCTACTCCCAGATTTTGTAATCACCACCACGGTATTTTATTCATCAGAAAATATGGGTGATTTTCTTACTTTTGCACACAGCCTGTTTCTCAATTGCTGCAAGATGTGTCAGTTTATACAGAAACAGATGTTATGACATTTTGTGGAGTTATTACATACTTTGTTCTTACATAACGCATTGTTACAAATTTGTTCATATAAATTTTGCACAATTGGGGCTACATCGTCATGGCAAAGAAAGAAAGAAAGAAAGAAAAGAAAGTTGGATGGATGGGCAGATGGATACTTTATTAATCCTGAAGAAAGTTAAATAAAAGTGTATTAAACAACAATGGGTAAGGTATCATGAGGATTTAAAAGTTATTTTATTCCCATGAAGGTATCAAGGCAGCAGCCAGAAATCGCTGCAACTGAAACAAATTTTTTCAGAGATTAGTGAGCAGAGTTGATAGATTGCCATTTAATACTATAGCAAGCACTGTCATGCAGATCTCTACTGGATATGCACTAAACAGTATATCATCCAATACTATGAGCACAAATCAACCACAACACAAGAACATAGGATTTTAATATTAAAGTGAATGTCTTTTTCTTTTTTTGCATTTTAAACAGCGAGAAGAACCAGTTTAGTGATAGGAGGGTTCACACCTGGAAATAGGGTCATTCTCCGAGGACAAAACAGGTTGGCCTAAAGGTCACAGTGGTGGACATGGCTGAGTTAGAGGTGACAGTCTGACTGCTTATTGGTGCTGGGCGGTGCAGAGGCTTGGAAATGCAGCAGGGTGCCACCGCTGACATGGAGACACTTCGACCCAAAAGGTCTAATCCCTTTTGAACCAGCCCCGGCAACAATGTGGGGCCATATGTTTGGAGAAACACAAGCACTCTCCTGTGCTATTTTAGGGGAACAAGAGGAAAACATTTTGCCAACCTCTCTTCCTCAGCAATCGGATCAGTCATCAAGTCATCCTGCGAGCTCGGATAAGAGATCTCTGAAGGGAAAGGAAAAAAAAGTCTATTGAGCTCTGCCTCAGAGAGGAGAGAAAAGCAAATTGCATAAAGCACACATATGTCATTCTGATTCCACTCAAATTGTGGATTACCGCTTTGATTAATCACTCTTTAATCTGAGAGCTGAATTTATGTCCCCCATCACTGAGAAATAAGCTTATTCCTCTCTAGCAAAGGGCTGTGATTATTTCTTTTTTTTTTTCCTAGCAGCGCTATTCTTCATTGCCTGAGGATTGCAACTCAATTATCTTTGTGTCAGACGATTATCTCCGGGTTTAATTTAATCTTCATTACACCCCAGTCATATTTCAATTAAACATGCCATCAGAGCGTTAACAGATACTGTACTTGAACCTGTTATTCCCTCAGTTAATATTGTGCTGAGAGCTGCTGTGGAGGGTAACAGATGTCATAATTATACACTTACAAAACATATTTCACACTTGTCTGTGCTGGCAGTACGTCAAAACCTTCGTATGCAGCAGTATTAGTCTAATGGCAATATGCTTTAGTTGTGATGTATAATACTGGTGCAATCTGCTTGGGTCTCTGCTTAATTATGACACAGAACAGTCGGGTTTAGAGGTTAAAGCATTGCTAGATTGCTCAGCATGCTCTCTGCACCTCACTGCAGTGATCAATGCCGCTGTAATAATCTCCTTGTCTGGGTCCCAGAAATGTAAATATGCCATTCTGTCTACTCTATATTACAACTGAAATAAAGAGGAACCAATAATTAAGTTTTGAAAATGCCACCTCCACTAGGTCAAACAACGCAGAGCAGTGGTGGGGAGGGTAAACAGAAACAGTACTCAAGTAAAAGTCAAAATTTTAGTCACTTAAGTAGAAGTACTCATAAAAGTATTTGAGTAGGGGTAAAAAAGTTTGTCATAAAAAAAAAAACAGTCAATAGTAGTAGTAATTCATGTTGTGCCTCATATACTGCCTTTCAACAGGCACATTATTGTCATCGATAAAATGATAAATTCAGAACTAGGAAAATGTGAAAAATGGTAAATGATGTTTATTGTTAAGCATAAAAAGCTTAAGATGGGCCCAAAATTTGCTTATTGCAAGATTTATCGCTTATTTTGTTAATTTTTTTTTGCTTACTGACTTGATTATTTTGATCATGGTTGCTTATCTTGTTGTGCATTCTCCTGCTGGTGGTTTGATTTTAACAGTTTTTTTGATCATATTGTTAATTTACTTGATTGCTTGATTGACTGCTCATTTTGTTGTGTATTTTCTTTCACGTTTGTTGCTTACATCATACATTTTTCTTAATTTACTTGACTTTTCTTTCTTCACTTTTGCTTGTTATTTATTTAGTCCATTTATAATTTACAGTACTTTATTTACTTGTGTCTATTGTGCCTTATTTGCAAATTTATTTGATTATTTTGTCCATTATTATGAAATTACTTGATCATTTCTCTCTTTGTGGTTAATTTATCTGATTATTTTATTCATTATTTTTAATTTACTTGATTATTTTGTTTCATTTTTTTGTTCATTTTTCTTATTTTTCTTAATTTTCTTGATTATTTTTCCTTCCGTTTTGCTACTTTTGTTGCTTATTTTTTCATTTCTAATTTATTTTGTTTGTTTTTATTTTGTTCATTTCTTGTTAATATATCTGATAATTTTGTTCATTATTGCTCATTCACTTGATTATTTTGTTCATTGTTGCTCATTTACTTGATTATTTTGTTCATTATTGTTCATTTACTTGATTATTTTGTTCATTATTGTTCATTTACTTGATTGTTTTGTTCATTATTGTTGTCTCAGTCATCCAGGTCATGGCATCCA
>JAQQAE010010919.1:0-13866 GCA_029823295.1 Pseudamia nigra | reverse complement strand
TGTCTGTATAGTCATGAGGTCTCAGCCTCAAATTGTGAAGTGCCTAGAGATAATCAGTGATTATGATTGGTGCTATATGAATTTAAAAAAAATTAATATTGGGAATCATACACCTGGTCAGGAAGGGGCTGCCTGCAGCTCTCTCACACTTTTACTTTGGATCCATTAGGTCATAACATAATAATCCAAAAAGGTTTGGAACCAGATACCAAATCATATTTCCTTCAGCTGTAGTCCGGTTAGTGCCACTTGGCAAATTACAGTTCACTATTAGGCTGAACTAACACTAGTACCATGACCTCTTTGTGAAAATGACAATATGGGTTGATCTCTAGAAGCACATTAAACACCCATAGTCTGTACATTTCTTGTCTTAATGGTCACAGTGATAAGTGCAGGAAGAATGAAAATGTAGGCCACATTAAACAGGGACAATCCTCAGATGAAGCAGACGCTATGGATGGATACAGCAAAATAAGAAACTGCGAACTGTAACACGACTCACCAGTGTTTGTGCCCTGTTTTAAATAGTAAATGCTCTATTTCTTTGTCTTTGTTATTTTAATCCTGTCCATGATGCTTTTTCCAGTCCCTTTTTTGCTGTTTTTGTGCCTAAACCAAACCTTAGTTTGTCACAGCACAAATGTAACCGTTATGTAATATCATTGAAACCCATTCAGTGGTATTTTCTGTCTAAATTCCATGCACATACAGTATTTTTGGAAGTGCATGCTACTGTTTGAAATGGCAACAGTATGCAATGTGTTCTGTGATGGCACATGTCATTTCTACTGCAGACTAATAATTCTAAAAGTGGAATCAGACTAATTTTTTTTCTGTCCTTGATATGTTTTTAAAAAGCTTGGGGATGCATTATGAAATGTGTTGCATAAGCATAAATTCAAATGTCCTGGCTGTCTGTGTTGGCCAGTGAAGACATTATATCCTGCACTATTATCAGTTTTTACAAGAAATGACAAAAGAACATGCGTCTGTTGAATTTTATTTTTTCATAGTGAGAGCAAAGATACATAAAATTATCATATGTGGAATAGGTGTAGACTGGGGGGAGGGGGGGGGGTGGCTTCATTACTTTCTTTGTTTATGTTGATTTACACATGTTGTTGCTCATCTTGATTTAGTACAGTATACCAAAATGAACAAAATCAGGTAAAGTTAGGTAAATTTTCATTCTTACACAGGTTATTATCATACATATATCATATCAAAAATCATATCAGCATAGAAGATATTCAAATGTTATGACATGTGCATTCATTTAGCATACAGCATGAAATGTAGCTGTTATGTCACTGTATGAATTTATATTTGGTTTATGTTGTTGGTTATTTCACCCATTTCCTTATTTATATTTTCCATTTTCTCAATAACTTTAGTCATTTAAAGTTCATTTTGTTGCTTATTTTGTTTTATTCACTTATTTAGTTAATTTTCTTCAGTATTTTGATGTTTATGTTTTTCATTTTTGTTCATTTTTGTTGAATTTCTTGATTATTTTGTTAAACTTTACTAATTTTCTTAACTAGTTTGTTTTCCCTAATTTTCCTGGTTATTTGGTCAATTTTTGTGTACTTTCTTGATCTATTTTTACTCATTTAATTTATTATTTGCTTCATTTTTACTCATTTACTGATTATTTTATTACCGGTAATTTTTATTAATTTTCTTGATTATTTGTCTCCACTAAGGTTCAAACAAAACCTGCACCCTTGATATGTGTCAGAAGACAATGCTTTGTTTTTAAACCTCACATCCCATTTTCATGTTTTGTTTTCAGTTCATCTCTGTGGTTTGGAGCATTAATACTCAAGTACAAGAAAAAGAGTAGATGGAAAAATAAATGAAGCATTGGAAAGCAACTGCAGTAAATAATTTTGCTGATTCTGGAGTTTCATTCAATTAATTATTCAGTGATGGCAAATATAGTGGCACAATGAAACATTAATAATGCCACTGAAAGTAGAATACGAACATTTAACTTCAAATGTGGGAGACTTTCATATATTGTGAAAAAGCAATATGATGACAAGAGATATGATGCTACACTAGGTTGGTTTGAAATTGATAATTAATTTAAAATGCCTCACTTTTTTTCAAACTGCAGGTTTCAGGAGGTTTATAAATATCACTTGGTAAAACAGTGTATTGTCATATTTTGAAATTAAATGTCAAATTTCAGCAACCAAATACAGTAAGGCTATTAGGAAACCACCATTCCCCAGGGCCAAGGCAGGCAAGATGAGGGACTTAATGAAGGACACCTGAAACAGAAAGAAAGGCCGAAGTTACAAAATCAATAGAAAACCAAATCCTAAAATAAGACAGATTTTTTTTTCACACATAGTTTGTCCAGATTAATCCAGTTTGTTTGAAAAATGTGGGACTTGAAACTTCTGAGTCCATCCATTGTATCATAAAAAATAAAAATCCACCATGCTTTATTTCAGAACAGGATTTTTGCAGACAAGCAAAATCTATCATAGCTCAGAAAGTCATTATATACAGCAGTTTATATAAATATTTTTGAACGATCTGTATGACTTACAGTGACTTTTAGTGCTGTTCTTTACTCTCTACAGTGGTGAAATACAAGTACAGTACAATTTAAAGTACTTTTTCCAGAACTCCCATTTTATGCAGCTTTAAACTGCAAATATTGTCATTTTTACTCAAGGTCCATAAGTGTGTCTGACAGCTTTAGTTTTTTTTTTTATCAGTCTGCAGTTATTTTGTTTATCAAAAGCAGATATCTCCTGATGTGCAGATTTTGAAGATTTGTCATAAACTGAAGAGTTTTTTCCTCCTTAAATAATCTCTTAAACAACTCTATTGGATTTGATGCCTGTTTATATGAAGCTCATATGAACAGGCATTCCAGTTGAGTACAGACCCTTTTTACTCCACAATGTGTTTTTTGGCTTTTCATATTTTACTGACAATGCATATATCCTTTTAAAATGCAGAACTTTTTCTGCATTTTACAGAGTATTTTCACAGTTTGGTGTTAATACTGTTGCTGACATGCAGGATCTGAACACTTCTAACACTGTTAAATCCACACTACATAACTTATGGAAATAGTTCCAGTCTGTGTGCAGTGTGACCTACCCTGCTTGAGGGCTCTGATTGGCTCAGAATGGCCTGTTGATCCTCACCTGGAGCACCTATTTAATTAAGAAACATTTCATAGATGGGAAAACATTCAACAGAGCCTTCAGAAATGTATTATTAAGTTCATTTTAACATTCATACATGTTGCATAAAAGTGCTTGTGCATCAGGAGCAGGAACCTGAACGACGCCAGCCACGTCACATAACCAACCAGAACAAAGGCTGCCAGCGGCCATGGGAGGAGCAGCGATGACTGACGCATCCCCAGGAACATGGCTGTCACTGCAGTCGCACAAAGAACAAGGGGATATTTTAAGTGTTTCTAAGTTTTTAAGTATTTTTGGGCCAGTGGTGGTGGTGTAAGACAGCACTCAAGTTAAAGTGCTGTTACATTGTTACAGTGCATGAGGAAGGGAAAAAAAGCATCTCATAAAACAGCTACTCAAGTGGTGAGTAATTTCACAATGTAGAATTTAATATTGTCTAATAGGGTATGTCATTCAAACAGGTTATTTATCCTACAAGTAATGATGTAAAGTGCAGATTAATTGTGTAACTGTAAAAATACAAAGTGATGTCCCACGTCAAGATTAATTCTTTGTTTTTACTGTTATAAATTGTTAACTTTTAATTAGACATGTACTGACTTTAAATTTTGACATTGTATTTTAGGTTGAAGAAGAACATCTGCCCAACGATTACAGATGAAAAATAGCCTTCTGACTAACTGTGGCACATTCACAGAAATGTAAATTAATGTACTTTGTCCCTGTTAATTAAACCAGTAAATAATACATAATAATACATAGGGGAAACAAGAATGTGGAGATGGGTGATGCGTCCAAAACATTGTTATGATTAAAATGATCATTTCTGACAGTACTGATCATTATCACAATAAATGTCAAATTCTTAATTTATGTAGGCTTAAAGATTGATTTTTGGTTCTGATTGAAAATTTAAATTGGTAAAAGATGAAACCCAACAAAAATAATTTTAAAAAAATCAAAAGATTTAAAAGGAGCAAAAAAAATAAAAACATAAAAGATAGGAAAGGTGAAAAAAGACAAAAATCACATGACAGTTCTCTCAAAATTCTCTGGTTTCCTGAAGATTTTTGGCCATGATTTATGTGGCTTTAATGACAATGAAATGACTGAGAGCTGCTATTATTAATCATCCTCATTGAGCTGTGTAACCAGTGTAACTAACTAGAAGCACATGCAATGAAGTAAACAGTAATGGAGTAAATGGAGTAAAAGTTCTTGATTACTACCCACCTATGGACAGAAAGAGGGTCTAAGAATGTACATTTATTTGATGAATGCTAATGAGACTCATTTGAACAGACACACCTGCCATGATCTCAGTCACAGTTCCAACTCCCCAGTGAGCCCAGTTAAAGATGAATCTCCTGAAAAGAAAGAATATCAACCAAAAAATTGTCTGACAGCTGAAAGTCTGTGCAATCCACCAATTGAAATGGAGGATTCCCAAATGACTCACATGAGCGTTTCTTTGCACTTTATTTATTTTACTAATTTGTATAATTGGCTACAGTTGTTTAACTGCAGTCACACAACAATTCATGGTTTTATTTTCAAAGGTTCCTTAGATGGTCCTTTCGCGCCACGGAATTTCACGCCACAGAAAAACGGAGGATCCTTTACCTTTCTGAGGCTTTTGTTCCAAAATTCCGTGGCCATTCATTTTAGTAGGAAAAACTGCAAAATGCTGAGTATTTTACAAAGTGTAAAGGGAGAAATGTGAAAAGTAATAGCAGACATGCAGCTAATGAGCTAAAAATTTTGGTAGTTGTGGTTTTCACAGTACAAAGGAGGAGCAGTGTGACATGGAATAATTTATCAATTTCAATTTCAATTCAGTTCACTCTTCAATTCAAGTAAAATATTACATAAAATACTAATAACAATTATGTGATTGCAGAATCATCAGCAATCACAAAATAGTAATTTCTATCCATTACTACCTCACAGCTGCCCATTCCATAGCTATAGCCCAGATTCTAATATAACTCTGAAGCCTGCAATGCATGTATTAGCTGGATCAGCTTTGGAAAATGTTGACATGTTGACATTACTGGACTGGGCAGGACTATTTTTAGCCCAGAATAGTGATGTCCCAGAGCCTTGTCATTACCTTAACATTGCCATATGACAGACACTCCAGGAATTCACAGCTTTTGGGCAAGAGGTGGACTGATCCAGCCAGGGTGTGAATGAAAGGAAAAGCTGGGGGAGCTGACAATATGCTTCTTTTTATGTGTAAATTTGGTTTTCTGCATCTTCATGAATCATGTGTGAAAAGTGTGCTGGTATTGATGTGTGATGCTTACTAATATGGACAATGATAATTAGACACTGAATAAAATGCTTTCCAAATGCCAGGTTTTACTGGATACTTAATACTTTCTTTCAAGTAAAAAAATAAGCATATTTTCTACCTAACTACCTTCCTTTAAAGCTGATTCGACTGAATTTTAACAAACTACAAATTCCAAATAAATACTTATGAAAAATAAAACACTATGCCATATACGTACCATGTGTGGATTTTACTCCTATAGTACTGCAGTCCTCAGCGTTTACCTGTGTGAGTCAGGTGATGGTCTGAGTGACGCCATGATTGGCTGAAGCAAAGACAACGCCAAAACACAACAGCCTAGGTATGGATGGACACCTGCATGCTGCACACATGACACAGACACATATTATGTTTCCATTTGGGGGCGGGGGGGCATTGCATTTATTAATTCACCAGAGTTACTCTAACTGCTTGCCTCTCTAACCCTACCTTAAAACATCTCTTATGCCTCACATTTTTATTGCTTTTCAATATATATCAAACAAAACAAATGCATAAACAACAAATTGCAGCCATGCATACAAAATAAAATATAACAAAATATTTGAAGCTTTTGCAGGAAAAAGTGCAAAGGTTTCCAGAATCTCTGAAAAATGATCATCTATAAAGAAGGCCAGAAGTCAATGGGAGGACATTTCAAAAATCTTCCATGTGACAGCCACTGGGAAGAAGAGGGATCTGCATTTGGAAGAATATTTAATGATTTACAGTAGAAGGAGCTGCATATCAGGGAGCTTGGACCAAATATGTGACAGTGAAAACAGATTTACAAACACATAACAATTATTTTTTGTTCACCATCTCCATGAGGACATCCACTGCCTTAACCATCAAAACTCAATACCTATCCATAGCATGGTGTAATTCAAACTTTAAGTCTTGCGTCCATTCTGAAGCTTTAAAAACATTTATGGTCTTGATGACTGGCAAATTGTCCCTGAAAGTATACAAACACGATTAAAAAATGGGTAAACATCCCCCTCTGGTGGTGACATAATGTATTAACAACTTCACCCGAGGCCACCTGCTGAAATAATATGCTTATCTTCCAAGTGATTTAAAACAAAAAGCCCAGTACGAGTTACCATGAGATTGAAACAAAAAGCTAAGAGGTAAAGAATATTTTTTTGCTGTAATGGTGCAACATAGATTTAATTTTACAGTGTTGTGGATTAATATATCAGCTAATTCTTTCTTAAATAGTCTGGTTTGTGCTACTTTCAGCCTTGCATGCACACTAGGCTAAAAGAAGCACAGTTTACATATTTCCGTTAATGTTTTAGTTTTGTCTACCTTCAATTGTTGCAAGAGGTTGACTATAACTGCAGTAATAACCAATGCTTTTGGTAATTCACCAAACCCTCTGCTCAGAGGTTTTGCTAAAATTATCAAATTTTCTATTACCAGTTAGTAACATAGGGTAAACTTATTACACACTTTTTTTATATATGTATGCTAGTTCATGGGTGTGGGTTTGGTTGAACATTAGATAAGGGTCTGTTCTGCAGTTATGTGCATTTCTATGGGTTTTAATGCACCAATTTGTGCATTTTCTGTATCATTTTATGGTAGACATGTGTACGTATGTAAAATAAGACACAAACGCAGCTAACAGGTGACAATTCAAAAAAATGATAGACTGTAATAGGTTTTCTGTACTGTACCTTGCTCCAGCCCTTCCTGTAGAAAAATGGGAGGCAGAAGGCTGCAACTGTCAGACTAACAGTTAGTGTCATCAGGCCTCTATGAACCTAAACACACGAGGTCAGAATCAGTGCTGATGCTTCGTGGCTTCTTAAAGCTTGTGCAAGTGTGCATGTATAAGCATAATTCCCACCTGAAACCAGACTTTCTGTCCCAGTAGAGTCTGATTGGGCCAATCAGGTTTGTAAAAACTGGCAACAAAAGTACCAACACTTCCTGCTAGCATCCAAGCAAACAGCATCAGACCACCTGGAGGAAAGAGAAGCAGTGTTCATTCTCTGAAAATGCTTTTGTCATATATGTTTATCCATTCATTTAATCCTGATTTTATTCAAGTTCACGTTTTCACAGTTTTTATTTTATATTGCAGAGTTCATATGAACCTCAAAACCCCCAAAAGATGGATTTTCACAGCATGATATCTTTGTTAGCCTAACAAATGTAGAATAAATGTGCTTCATAATAAAGTGTGCATATGCAATCAATACATATGTTAATTAGCAAGTAATTAATCTAATTCATATGTGTAGTGTAATATTAAAGTATTACCTCTTTTTTACAGAAGCTTTTAATATGTGATAGAAAAGTGTGAGACTTTTTTCATATTTACTCTGGTGATTGGAAACCCACCATGCAGTTTCATTAGGAGTGGTCCACGGTGCCCTCTGAGGACACTAGGAGGTCCTGTGATGAGCTGCTTGTGACTGGAGATTAATGGTTGACGAGTGTGTTTCCAGATTCTACCTTGATGAGTCAAAATTAAAATGTTCAGATTAGCATTGCTGCAAAAAAAATGCAAATGTGAGTTATTTGTTCTAGTGAATGTGTAATTAAACCCTCATTTGTGTTATTATATTGCACTTAGTTGATGTAGCTTATGTTTAATCACATTCTTGGAGCTCTGCTGTATCGCCTTTTTGCAAGTTAATTCATTTCTCACATTTCCCCGGAATGTACAGAAAATCACAGAGATCCTTCATTCCACCATGGCTGCATACTCCTGGATTTCAGCCCTGCATCACACTCGCAGGGACGAACCTTCTCACATGGTGTCTGTCGCTATAAATGCAAGTAAACTCCACTGGAGCACACACTTTTCCTGTCTGTGCCATGGATTCCATCGAGACTCTCTGGCACATTATCCCAAGATGCCAGGCTAGTTGCTGCTGGTCGTGCTGGATCTGGTGGTCCTGCAGGACTGACTGAGGATGATAACCAGAAATCTAAACAGCTTATTTTGGGTTTTGGTATTTAAAAAAGGGTGTGTGTCTTTTTGTCTTAGTGACAGGGTTGATATTTTAACGTTATTTTTTAGAACCCCCCGACCAGTTTTATTGTCAGAAAAGATATAGAACTATCCCAATATGGCTCGTTATATTGTACTATTTCAAATTGCTGCTTGATGTACAATTGTATTTGCGGTATTCTAATGAGATAATTTCTCAATTAAGTGAATCTAAATGTAAATATAGTCACTGGACAGACAAGAATATCAGGCTATATTTCAAAACACAGATAGAATAGATAATTATGAAGAATCAAGATAAGGATGACCTGGATGACTGAGAATTTCTAAAGGCAATATATAAACAAGAAAAATGTGAAAGTAGTGCAGTTTTGAACAAAGTAAAAGATGTTACATAATATTCAGCATATTCACTTATTACTTATTTTGCAAGTGTGGCATGTTTGACCATGGCTGAATCTTGGATTTTAAAAAGAGCTACTGTATATGAATTCTAAGTTGTTTTTTTTTTTTACTTCTTCTGACCTTCTTCTGACCTGCAGCAAGACATATTAATTCTTAACCGGAGTGGAAGATAAGCAACTTACTCATCAGAATGAAAACATCCTGTTCATGATTGTACGTCCAGCATTTTCTATTTATGGCATACTGTTCCCAAAAACTGACCTCTTGAGTTTTTTTACACTGATCAAACTAAAATGTGACATATTAAAACTCACAATGTGATAAGAACTGAACCTCACCACTGAGACAAAAGATGCAATGAGATGCGATGTAACCAAGTACATTTACTCACACGCAGTGTGGTATTTTAATTTCATCCAGCTTTGTTATTTTATTCCACTACATTTCAGAGTCAGCCGTTGTACTTTTTATTCCACTGTGTTTGTTTAGTTATGGTTTCAGAATTCATAATGTACATGATGGATCACATAACAAACTTCTACATATGACATAAACAGCACTTTCCATCCCTTTTTAACTTCTGACATCATACAATAAGCCATGCATATCAGCTCATATTTCAGTCACTATTAATAATGCAATGAGGTACCTACTAATATTTCATTCAAAGGAGCCAAGCAAGTACTTTCCTTTCAATGCTTTAAATACATTTTACTCAACAATAACGCTATATTTATGTTGCTTTATTGTTACTTAAGTTTGGAATTTGAATACTTCCACCACCTCTAAGCATCAGGGGCTTTCGCCTAACAGGTGTATGTGTGTGATGTGTGGATCCTCTCACCATGCTCAGATTGTCCGTTGGCCAGAAACAGATAATATTCCTGGTCCAAATCAAAGCGCTGGCTGGCTCTTACTGGTCGACTGAACCTGCACTGGATCACTCCGTCCGCCAGCCGCCATGACAGTGAATGGAGGTCAGACTGCAAATGCACACAGAGGACATATATGGGTTTGCATTTTCTGTAAAAGTTTCAATGCATCTGAGGTTTTATGATATCATCTCTGCAACAGAAGTTCAATGTCAACTCCTGAATTATCAATCACATATACATATAATAAAGTACACTGCCTCTTCCATATGTAACCCAAATTGAGAAAGTGGACTTTGTGATGTTTGACTTATAGTGTAATTTTCAGTCATTCATTTTCATTTCAGAGAAAACCTTAAATCGGATTTGCTTTGACATTAAATTCCAACCAAGGCAAAAAGAATAAAGTGTTTTTGACTGAAAATGAATAAAACATGGAGTAACTGAACAAAATGAAGAATATAATAAAGTAAATAATTAAGAAAGTGAACAAAAATGAAGAAACTATCTGGAAAATTAAGAAAAGTAAGAAAAATACGAAATAAATATTCACAAAATGAGAAGTAAAATTGGAACATAGGTAGCAAATGGAAAACAAAGGAACAAAAGAGTCAAGAAAATTAACAAAGTATGAAGCAGAATGTAGAATAATACAAATATAATATAGATAATGAAAAAATTTGCATGAAATTAATTAATGTAATCATTTTTTTAGTTTTACCCTGTTGCTTTTCAACTGCACTGCAGTTCTAGCTCAGTGTTAGATGATATACTCTATATAGGATTTATTGTTCAGAAATGTCTTCTAATTTCCCAGTTATGTTCTGAGAGGTTGACATGTATGGCAAGATGAACATACAAGTTTTAGTAGAAGTCAGGGTTTCTTTTAATGTTTTTGTCACCTGTGTCTGGTTGTTTGGATGCGATCGTCCACTGACGAAGGCTGCGCTCACTGATACGGTGTGTCCGTCACTTACACACAGATACACGTCATCATTTCCCTACAAAAACAAAACACTCCGGCTGGCTTTTCATACTTATGATAATGACAGACCTGTGATTGAAAAAATTCAAGGCGTAACAATGTTGAAGTGAAGATATTTACAAAGTAGTCCCAAAATGCTTGAAGATAAAACACAAAAAGCAAACACACTTCCCTTGCACTGTGTTTTCTGTTGAAGCATAATATCATGTAATGAGCATTGGAGGTTTCAAAATTTAGTACAAAAAGCAGTATGTGACGTTAAGGTGAGGAAGCAGCTTACCATCCATGTGTCCCACGATAAGGAAAACGCAACATATCCTTCTTCCGGGCCACTCAGCTCAAACATCACAGACTGAAGATAAAAACAATGTAGTTTTCTTTAAGCAACAATACATACAGTAGGATATGATTCTAATGAATGAAGATAGGTTAGTCTGTAGGTATACAGTGTCAGAGCACAAAGGATTTGGTAAATAAAGGTGAGAAGGGTCAGACCATTTTTTCAGGTCCTTCTGTTGTCATTGACAGGAAGAAACAGTGTGGATCGTCTTTTGGGTCACAGCCTGGAGGGTCAAGAAGGCAGGTTTTTGATTTTCCACATCCATCAGAAGTGAACTAAAGGTACAGGGGGAGACAGGGAATCATAAACTGCATTTAATCAGTGATGGGAAATGGCTCCAGATGACACAGACCACTCGGCTGCATGATCAGGTCATCAGTGACCCAACTTATGGTTGGGGTGGCACTTCAGTCATGTTTAAACTGAAGTTATGTAGATTGCGTTTTCAGACACATTAAAAACAGAAACTAGGACATGTGAAAGTTCCAAGAAAGGAGCGGAAGTTAAAAGGCTAAGATGCATCTGTATGCCTCTTACAGGTCCAGGCAGGATAGATGGTGTGGTTGTGGGAGGTAGGGCAGTTGTTATAGTGGACTGAGGTGGGTGAGGGGTAACACCAGGCTGGTAGATGATTGGTCCATGCAGCTTTACCCAAAATACATTAAAATTTGCCACGACAGTCACGCTGAAAAATAGGAACACAGTTACCGAAGCAGTGCAAACATTTCACTGGATTGGAAGGTGGTTGATTAACTTCTGCAGAAAATAATTTACTCATATATCCTGTTTGCTGGACTAAATCAATGAGTGAAGGCTATTGTTACCAGATACAAAACACTTGAGTCTAAAGAACACTATCACAAGTGAAACTGGACAGTATTCAGAGAGTTTAACTCTCTACTAAGGCAGTTCACTTTCACCACACTGTAAATAATGATGCACCGCTGATGGAAAGTAAGCTGCAGTTCCACTGACATCCACCAGATAGAGCCATTTAGTCATTTACAGCAATTCAGTAAAGCAATTCATTTTCAAACCAATGGTAAACATCCTGCATCCACATGGTGATTCAACTCATCACCAAAATCTAAGGTTTCGTTCCTTGAGCTATTTTCAGAAGATTTTCTTTGAATTTCATGTGACTAACAGACAAACAAACCAATGCCATGCTCCTAGTTACACAGTTGTTGCTGCATCACTGACATGAGTTGGTTTATTCACTATATCCCAGAAAAGGTTATTATTATTTAGGAAAAGAGAAACACTCACAAAAACTGGACTTCCTTTGGAGAATCTGTAGGAGCCTCCCAGATGACAACAACCTCTGTCTGTTTCGCATCACTCCGGTGGCTCACTGCTGAACCCTGACGTAAACACGGACATTCCTTGTAATGTCAAACAATGTTGCAAATTTAAATATGATGATTATTGAATGTATGATGTATATGATACATTGTTGATGTGTAAAAAAGTTATGGTCTGAATAAAATTCCAGGTAAATAAAGATAAAATACATTGCCACAGATCGTATGACCTCATTGTCAACTCATCAGCACTGTATCATCCAGTGACAGATGACATATCCATTGTTAATGGGAATGCTGTTTTCTGCTGCAAAATAAAACTGCCTATAAGAAAGATAGTCTATCTGCATGTGCACCTGGTGCTTGTGGCAGGTGAGTAGCCGTGTCTTGCCGGGATCAGTCAGGATGAAGGAGCCCACTGTAGACTCTGAGTCTGGACTGGCTGCATCTCTGGCCTCAAGCAGAAATCCCTTAAAATATCTTGTTCCTGATAAGATAACTGAAAACAGAGATTCAAAACATACACTATGTAAAATATATTCATATATGATCCTTTGATACGTAAGTTCCTTTTCAAGAGGCCTCTGATCAACAAATTGAGAGAATCAAAATGAAAGGATTTATCACAGTTTAATGAATCAATCACGTCTTTGTTGAGTTTCTACCTTGGATTCGATCTCCGGGGCTGAAGATGGTGCTGTTGGTTGTCAGTTTGTAGGGGCTTGGACTCGTCTGACCACTGGCAACATGTTTGGGTTCCATGCTGCCACAGGCTTTGGTCACCTTTCCATTGGGATAACAGCCTGCTGGAACCCAGCAGTAGAACAACACCAAAAGGACAAGGAGATACCAGCCCACAGGAGACATCTGCAGGACGGAATATAAAAAAGATCACTAGTTTTGTCTCAGTGGTTCTGTTTCACACAAATGATAGAACATTTCAGCTGCACTGATGCTGTTTAACAATGAGCAATTACATTTTTATGTGATATTGTATTAGTATGAGCAACCATGGGGAAAATTAGGAGCCTATTAGTTCTATATTTTTAGGGTTGTGATGTTTCACATTTTTGCATCATAATCATCATCATACATTGAAAGGGTTTGTGCAAGTGTCAACAAGGCAAATACAGTATAAGACTTTTTTGGCACTTGTAAAAACAAAGAGTCTAATTTAAGTTTTGTTTGTTTTGCACAAGGATGGCTTCACATTCATGGGATCAACAAAAGTCAGTTTTAAGACCAATAAAATCACATTTAAGACATTTTAATGCCCAACATTCAGATGGTTGGATTGTGGACTTCAAGACATATGTGGAGTTACTTGCTAGTAAGTACATAAGTGAGAAAAGGAATGGCTAAAACTAGGGATGAGCATTTTAAATGACGTGTGAAGTTGACATAGTATCTGTGTTGTTTGTTGTCCTATCGCTACTCTTTTCTTTTGTCTCTCCTCTGTCCACTAACCCCAACCGGTCGAGGCAGATGGCCGC
>JAQQAE010010918.1:0-13866 GCA_029823295.1 Pseudamia nigra | reverse complement strand
CTCCAGGAGAACTCTTTGGTCCACAGAACTGACCTCACAGTGGATCATATCTGTTCCCTGCTGGACCTCTGTCTGACCACTACCTACTTCCAATTTAATGAAGGTTTTACCACCAGAAACATGGATGTGCCATGGGCTCATCTGTGTCCCCCATAGTTGCCAACCTCTACATGGAAGAAGTGGAAAGAAAAGCCCTCATCTCTTTCAGAGGAACAACACCCCGCCACTGATACAGGTATGTAGATGACACATGGGTTACTATCCAGAAACAAGAGGTTGAAACCTTCACTGAGCACATCAACTCTGTGGAGAAGAACATCAAGTTCACCCAGGAAGATGTCAAGGAGAGCTGCCTGGCCTTCTTGGACTGCGCAGTGAAAGCCTCAACAAAAGGGGGCCTCAACATTGAAGTATATGGAAAAGCCACCCATACAGACCAATATCTGCTGTTTGATTCACACCACCCACTAGAACACAAACTGGGAGTCATCAGAACCCTACAACACAGAGCACAGTGTCCCAACGGGTGTGGAGGGCAAAAAGAAAGAAGAGGAGCACATCAAGGAGGCCTCAAAAACCTGTGGTTAGCCTAACTGGACCTTTGTGAAAGCAGCCAAAAGAAACAAGAGGCAGACAGAGGATACAAGAAAAAAAACAGAAGAAGAGGAACGTGGTCATCCCATATGTGGCTGGTGTGTCTGAAAAACTGAGGAGAATCTTCAACAAACACCACATTCCTGTACATTTCAAACCTGGTAACACCTTACGGCAGAAGCTGGTCCACCCTAAGGACAAAATACCCCGACACAAGCTAGACAATGTAGTTTATGCAGTCCGATGCAGTGAAGAATGCTCAGAACTGTATATTGGGGAAACCAAACAACGGCTTCACAGGTGAATGGCCTATGAAGCGGTTGTTTGGTTTCCCACAGGAGAGCCACAGCCTCAGAACAGGACTCCGCAGTCTACCTGCATCTCAAGAACAAGAAAAATTCCTTTGAGGACAACAATGTTTAGAACTTGGCCAGGAAGGATAGGTGGTTTGAGTGAGGAGTGAAGGAAGCCATTTTTGTGAATATGAAATGACCCTCTCTGAATCGAGGGGAAGGGCTAAGACACCATCTGTCAGCCATTTACCGCTTGGTGCTGAGAACTATACACAGACAAACTGCAGTCAGTCTCCTGGGTCACACCGCTCCTTCTGTCACCATTCACAGTGTGAAACTGCCAACGACTCTCCCCCCACACACCTGCTTTGACCAGGGACAGGGACCCTAACAAGTCTGTAATGACCCTAGCCCAGGTGAAACTAACACCTTTTAGGAGGAAAGCCAAAGAGTATAAATTCTGGATGCCTGCATGAGACTAGCTAGAATTGAACAAGCTCCCTGGATCGGTAGTGAAACGTCTTCAAACCAAATTTCCAGTCCAGTCGACAGAAGGAAAACCATACGCCTTGGATACCGTGACTGAGAACCTTCACCGGCAAGTGCTTGGGTAATTGTAAAGTGTCTAATAACAAAGCAACTCAAGTAGTGAGTAACTTCATAACATGGAATTTATTGCAACCTAACATATTGCTTTAAAACAGGTATTTTGGTCATTTTTGTTTAGCTCCAGGAATATCTTTGATTTGTTTTTTTGATAATTTTTGGTGCTGGTGTTGTTTATTTTATCAATTTTTTATCTTGATTTTTTTGTTGCTGCTTTACACACTACTATTTATTTTGCATTTGGTTTAAGATGTGTATTATGGGCTTGGAACGCTGCCAACTGAAAGCTCTCCATGCTGAAGCCTGGCCAGTCCTGAGAGGACTCCCTGGACATGCTATCCTTCTTCTTTGCCATGAACCAGTTTGTGAACCAGTCAGTACGTCACAGGGTCATTCTTTGCTTCTAGCCTCAGTGTGCCTACTGTCTTTCCTTCATCTATTTCACACATTCCTCTCACCTTTTCTGTCATCTTTTGCCCTGCCATGCTTTCGCCTAAGGCTACAATGCTGTATGTGCCTATGACTCTAACTCTGTTGACTTTTCATTGTTCTCTTCCTATTTTCTTAATGCTTGGCAGAACCTACAGTATACATTCTGTCGTTGTACTGAACTGCTCACTAACAGGTCATCAAACAAAAAAAGTTTTCATTTACAGCTCATTTAAGTTGAGACACTGTAAATCAGTGTGGGTATGGGATGGGCATTAAAACTTTACTTACCAATGACTTTTAAAACACGAGGACAAGTTGTTTGAATATGATCAGTACTATAATGTTCAAATTCATCTTTGTTACTTTTGAGTTGAACATTAAATTAACAACTCATATGCTGCATCTGAGTCTGATTCATAACAATTATTATTAGTCATTTACTTTTTCAAATGGGTTTTTAAAATGGAATCCAACAAAATGCTACAGCAGAGGAAAACACATAAATTTTTGGGTATAGAACCATCCTCCGCCCTCAAATCCACTCAAATAAAACCTCTGCAAACCAAGCACAACTTACCTTCCACTGTGACATTGTCCACAGAGAGTTGCAAACTCTTGCCTCTTCGCACCACCTTCACCGTATGCCACTCATTATCATTCAGCTTCTGCCCCGCGAACAGTGTCTCAGGTCCTTTGCCTGTAGTGAGGGGGGGTGGGGGGTTCAAGTCACAAACAGCACAGCAGGAACAGACTGTCTGCATACTAACGCACCCAAACACAAGCAAAGTTCACACACAATAGGTGACAAAACTACAGGAGAAAACCTGCATATTTGCTCAATAGACACTATAGATTCTTCAGTATATAGGAAAATAAAAGACACCGACAAACTGTAAAATCATGGAAACAGGATGTCACGAACAACAGTAAGACAAATAAGTTGTAACCAGCTGAGGAATGAGATAAGAATAAGCAGCCAACAACAACTGCAGATCAATCAATCAATCAAACTTTATTTGTATAGCGCCAATCATAATCGCCGATTAGCTCTAGATGCTGTTATGAACATCGTAAGAAAGAGTGTTTTGCTCTTAGTGATCATTTCATGTCTCAGTTCGGTAAACACAGGGCTATTTTAATGCACCCTGTAAGTGGGAGAGTTGATAGTTGAGAACAGACGGTTTAGCAGCTCATCCCCCAAACCCTCCTCCCTAATTCCCTTTTTCCACTTCCTTACTCTGCTCTTGCTGTAGCCTTGTGACTAAAGAAGACAGTTTAATGCAACACCATATGGTATGGCAGAAATGCTTATTAGAAGCATATTTACATAGGCATCTTTTCAAAAGTAAGTTATTTATATCCTGCCAGTGAGAGAGCCTTATGACATCAACAGTGAAACAAACTAGTGCTATAAGGCAATTACTGCAGGAGAGACAGTGATGATTTTGATTAAGACCGCAGATGAGTTCACACCTTTAATTTGTAAGGTCCTGGTGAAGCTGGTTTCTAGTAAACAGTTCTTCTAGAGTTTCTTTAAGGATACAGAAGAGATGCCCATGAGTAGGAAGGTGGGGATGTGGTAACTAAAGGAAATTCACCTCAAATGGCTTCAGAAGCCAGACTAAAAGCCTGAAAGTGCAACCCCAGGGCAGTGAGGTTAAGGTAATCAGTGATCAGAGGAAGGAGGAGGATTCTATCATGAGGGTAGAAAAACAAAACCATCATCTACAGGAGGGCAGACTGAAAGAGTGCTATCCCAAAGACACTTCCATTATACTACCTCTGGTAGTATCCATGCATTTGGCAGCTCTGGACTGTATGAGAGGTCTCTGTAGAAAGAGGCCATGACATCAGAATAAACCGGCTTTCTTACACCATTAGCGCTGATGATTTGTTTATTATACTGATCTAATATAAGAATTCCCACTTCATTTCCAGGGTCAGTGGCTTTTCTGATGGGTTAGCTGGTTGGAGCCTGAGAGTATTATATGAGGTACTCAAGTGGATGATATACTACAGCCTGGTGAAATATAATTGTCCTCTTTCCAGTTGTGTGTGAAATTATTTATACCACAGGAAAAAAGGCCCCATCAATTGATGGCCCTGCCTTGTAAGAACACACATATGCCTCACTGGAGAATTGTTTTCCCATTTACTTGTGTTACTTTTTTATTATATTGTTTTGTTCATGGGCTTTTTGTCTTCAGCCACATGAAATTGGATAGAGAGACTTTTGATCACACCATATGTGAAGTAAATCTAAAGAAAAGAGACTGTTATGTTGCAGTAAAGACAGCAAGAGTGGTTAAAGTTGATACACACCTAGATAGGAGAAAAGAAAGAAAATACAAAAAAGAAGCAGAGAAGAGAACAAAATGCTGAGAAACTCCAAAGGAGCAGCAGCAGCATCTGGCTGATGTAAGATCATAAAAGTTACAGTAGTCTGGTACAGAGCAAATGAATGAGAAGGGCTACCCTTCAGAATAAAGTCCATGTAATATTTATTTGGTTTGGCTGCTAAAGGCCGCAAGAGAGCAAGGGCCACTGCCACATACATAGCAAAAGCCATTTGGCCATTATACCACTATCAATAGGGAGCAAAATATATATTCTGTTTTGGCTTTACTTGCCAAGCAAGAAAAAGCTTTAGGTACAAGGTGTTGAAAGTGCAGCCTGGGAACCATTAGGCTGTAGGGGTGTGCCATGCACACTACACCACCACTTAGAGGGAGCATATGAAAGTTCAAGATTCAGTATCACTCACAAAAGCTTGTATCTTGTGGTTGGTTAAACAAGTCAAGAGTTTAAAGGAAACAGTTTGCTGTGGGTAAAACCAGGGATCTTAAATAAAAATGTTGAAACTTATGGAACTTGGCATAGTCTTGCACTGGCATAAATCCCAGATATTAATGTTATCAGTGTCACCAAAGAAGACTGATTGTCTCAAAAATACATGTTGCACAAGGCTCAGCTTGGTGTTAGGCTGAGCATGAAGTGAGGTGAAGCATCACTTCACTGATGATGTGAGAATGCAAACACAAAAAGCTGAGAGCTAGTTGTCTGGGGTTAAGTGAGCCACTAAGCCTTTAATGCAGCCACTGACAGAGAAAAGAAATCATTGCCAAAAAAACAAAGCAGGACACAGAGCTCATTAATAAAGACTATCTAATAATTAAAATGCTATTACTTCTCATTCAGCCAGGCATGCCCTCTTACTTTGTCTTCAGATTAGTAGGGCAAAGGGCTATGATCACAAAAGTAGACACTTCCTCATTTCATCTCTCTCTCTGTTAAGACAGTTTTTCTTTAACTTTCAAAATACTGTATGTCACATAGGAGCTGAAGGTGTCATAGAGACTTGTTAAGTAGTGTAAAAACAGCAAGGGTTGTGGATTTTCATTGACTGTGTCAGCATATCACAAATGAGAGAGGTGATGTTTGTGGGCTGTTGCATAATTACCAGCAGCCATCCATCATTGGCTGCTGTGTTCGCTCTATAAACAATCTTGATTAATGCAATCGAATCAATGAAACACAAGCCATCAGCCAGTGGCTGCAGGCTGCTACCATCAGTCTCTATTCAGCCTGTGTGGTTGCTGTTGCAGCAGTGAGTTCTTGAGCACAGTAGTATAATTACTCTGTATAAACCCTAATCAAAACAACTTGAGAGTGTGGAGCTCATCATCAGTCTGCAGTGGGCAATGATGGCAGCATTTCTATCATGACAATCAAGAAATGAAAGATGGGAAATTCTTGTTTTTGTATAACTCTGCAGTAAGTGCCTCTCAGACCACATACTAGGGGTCATGTTAACCAAATATTTACAGTCACTAACATTTTTTTAAGAGTGATGCAATGGCTGCAGCTATGCTGGTGCTGGATTTGCCCCCTGGTGAAGTGAGTGTTCTGGATCACCGTTCTGGATAAATTATTCTCTAATTATAACATTGCTGAAAAGATGCTGGTGATTCAATCCTTAAGAGTAGGAAATTAAACAAAATTAACACAACCATGAGACGTTGTCAGTCAGAGGCAAAGGCACTAAGCCTAACAATTGTGCAGTGTGTATAAAAGTACACTGGCAATTTTTGTTTCGCAGAATGGCATAACACTATAGAAAAAAAGTGCTTCAAATGGCGATGACATAAGAAGTAAAAGCACAGTGTTTTCTGGTCACATCCTGTTTCCATGCAAATGCATAATCTGTAAATTAGTACTGTATATTAATTATTTTTATTTTGGTGGAGCTATTGCTGGGAATTGACTGACTTTTCTGTTAAATATTCTCTTTTCTCATTAAAAAGCATATTAAAATGATAGGAAATTATTGATTAGTGCATTATACAAAATAAACTGATAAAATACATAAGACTTTTTAACTCATCTGCGGCTCGGGCAACACAGTGGTGCAGTGGGTAGCACTCGTGCCTCACAGCTAGAAGGTCCTGGGTTCAATCCCAACACTGGGTGGTGGGGCCTTTCTGTGTGGAGTTTGCATGTTTTCCCCGTGTCTGTGTGGGTTCTCTCCGGGTGCTCCAGCTTCCTCCCACAGCCAAAAACATGTACTAGGTTAATTGGCTACTCTAACTGTCCATAGTTGTGAGGGTTGTGTCAGGAAGGGCATCCAAAAAACCTATGCCAGATCAAACATGCGAATCATTGGTATTTCACTGTGGTAACCCATGAGGGGAGCAGCCAAAAGAAGAAGAGCTCATTATTAATTCATTATTATGCTCAGTAGGCCTGAATTGGGGATTGTTACAATGCAAGTTTCTGTAGGCGTGGTTTTCGGCTCAGTGAAGTACTGACACACATTTTAGAGGACGGGGGCATGGTTTGGACACTCTCATCAACATAATGAGATGCAGCTGTGTGTAACGAAGTTGATGTCAAGCAGCTGGAACAGACAAGGGATTCAGAACACAGCTTGAAAACATAGCCTCAGAACTCAGAAGACACACGAAGAGAGCTGGACATGCCAGCAGCTCGACAGAGACAGTAGAGCAGAACAGACCTGAGCCATTGTTCTGTGGGAAGAAGCATCAGACTTTTAAATAGCATGCTGACACTCCTTGTATATATTCACCTTAAAAAATTCTGAATGACATCACCCAGTATCCCTAGCGCAGGGGTGACCAAGTCATTGGAAGTACAAGCGTAGACCGCCGGAGCGGAGGCCATGGCTGGTGCTGTCCGGATTCCAGAACACACGTGTGACAGTACTCTACACACCACCCAGAGCTAGTATAGAACATAACTCAAGTTCTGAACACACACATAGGGTTCGGTGAAGAGTTAGTTACGGTGGTTTATCTTGGTAGCTTGGAGAAAGGATTTAGCTACGCTAGTCAGGCCCCATGGTAACGCATGGTTTGCTTGTTCGGGAGATGAATCCATAACAGGGATAGTTTGAGGTACTGGCCATCACTTGGAGCTCAGTTTCAAAGGATGAAATGCTGAACATGCCCCGTTCTCTCATAGTCAAAATGTACGCTGAACAGTACTACATTTTTTAATATAAAAATCTAAAACATTTATTTGAAGGTGTGTGCTTGTGGTCATGTGGCCAGCAATTTGTAACACTGATTACAGATCTACATCCCCTCTTTGATGGATCTACATTATCTCTGTGTTCTGTATTGTGTGGGACAGTCACTTCCCAAATGTTTCTGAATCATCCTCAGTTAATGGTCATCGCACAAGAAACCCAGGGAGCTTTCCCAAAATTGTGATGCAAACAAGTGCATCCCCTCTGAAACTGACCACAGAGCTTGGAGCATGGCAAAGAGGAATGATCGGTGCTTGCCAAAACAGTGGCCGAAGCAACAGGGCCACAGTGCATGAGTGCCATAGGCAGCCCCTGGTTAAGTATTCTGCTGGTACAACATAAGGCCACAGCAGAACCAGCCCCAAGTCATACTGTCAGTGGAGGTTGCAAGCCATCAAAGCTGCCTGTTTGTCAGGGTCATTCAGGCATATGTAGTTTGAGTGTCATGTCTGTTTGTGTTCAGGGCAACTGCAGGGTATGTTGGTAAAAGGATCAAAGTTTGCTAGGAGGAATGCAATGTGCTTATTTGTCTGAGCTGACAAAACTGCCATATCCTAACCCATTGGCCACATTGGCATCCCCACTGAACAACCTCCTACATGTCTTCAGCTCATTTAAGATCAAAAGTGACGTTAGCTTTACATTACAGTGGGACAAAAGCATTGGGCATAGCCAATCAGCATTCACAGGACAAAATACACAGTATATAACATGGAACAGAAAAGTCTTGCAGAGTAAATCCTATATAGTTGTCCTGAATATGCCACTTTAATCATTTATTCATGTCTTTCTGACTCAACAGATCAGAGGAACATGACCTACAGTCCTAGTTGGTTTCCATAACAGCATCATATTCTTCTCCTGGGTGTGACAAAGCCTGCCACCTTCACATGTGGAATAGAGCAGCAAGTTCCAGCTGAAGCTCTCCTATGAAAATTCTCAGATGAGAACATGATTACGTGCAGGTTTAGCTCTCAGGACTTTTGGGGTCACAAGTTTCCGCACAGCCGTGCAAGCATCCACACATCTATACTGTACTTGCATGAACCCATGAGAAGAAATATAACAGTAGACTGCAGCCCAATTAAAAAGTGTTCAAGAGAAAGATCCCCATTCCTTTTCTTTTCATTCTCAGCTCAGCAGCGCCAGTTTGAGGAATTTGTGTGTGTGTGCGTGTGTGTCTGTATGTGTGTATGTGAGTGGTGGTGATGTGTGTATGTGTGTGTGTGTGTGTGGGGGGGGGGCAGATGCTGTTGAAAAGAGGTTTAGAAGAAAGACTGAGGTGGGGGAGAGGAAGAAAAAGAAAAGAGAAGTGAAGATTCAGAGATGAGGGTGGGTATCAGATGATTAGAATGGATTTTTCATGCAGAGCTGGAGAGGAGGATAAAAAATACATCCAGAGAGACTAAATGCTGACCGGGGGGAATTGTAATGCCTAGCCTCTTTGTGGATTCATATGAAAAAGAGAGGGTAAAAAAGGTGGCTGCTAAGCAGATGCTGTTATCATAAAAGGAAAAATTAGAGCATGGATTTAGACTTATTTATGTTCATGATGAGCATATCACCATCAGGTGACAAACCTCAGATAACCCCATGTTGTCCACACAACTGAGAAAGTATGTTTTAAGGTGCAGTACTGACACAAATGCAGGTGCATGTGACTTTGAAAAAAGGAAGCATCTCCTATGCAGAATTGTTTTAATCTATACTGAAAGGCCAGGCAATTATTATAAAGTTAAAAATACAATTTGACACAGACACAGATACTGTTGGAGCAATGTATAAAAAGCAGAAGTGACAAAAATGTAGATAAGAAGCAACAAAATTAAGTTACATTATCCCTACGAAAAACTGAGGAAAAAAACAACAACTCTGAAAATGAGCCACAGTGAAACAATGAAATCAGCACGTATTCAGTGTTTTTCATGTAATCATTAACACAGCAGTAGTGGTTTGTTTGATTGTTTCTTTCTTCTTCATTGTACATACACTACTTTGCAATACAAAGAAAATTGTATTGGACTTTCCAAGGGAGAAAGTGTGATCAATCAATATTTGTAGAATGCCATCAGCAGCTCTGTCTTATTATCTGCAACCAGACAATTATACAAGGTATGAAACATATAGACAAAAGCAGGCAGAGTTGGTACTCGTGTGATATCATGTATGAATAAAAGGGGTGGAATTGTAGGAGTTTCATTGGTGCACTTTACTGTAGGGTGTGAACTCAAACCTCAAGGCTGTCTCGCTTCCTACATTTGTGGGATGTGTGGCGTGATGCAAACTTGCTCTCCCATTCAACCTTGCAGAGGAGAGCAGTACATGCTGTGCACAATAGTTACAGTACACACAAGCATGCTCCCACACACAAGCATGCCGCCTTGCTTTCCTGCTGTGCAAACAGACCATTGCTCTTAATTGGGTCATTGGGGGGAGCCTGCGTGTATGAATGTCAGATAGAGATATACTGTATAAAGAAAGAAGGGTGGCATTTTTTCAAAAGGTGTTGTTAAAAATGTAGGTCTTGCATCTGTGGGGGTGACGGATTGGAAAAAGGCAGTGTGATAGCAGCCAGTGTGTTAGAATAGGTGAGATTGCAAAAGATAAAGATGCAGTGTCAGCATTGCAGCTTACACTGCCAAAAAAACTGGGACAGGAAGACCATGGAACATGTGCATCTGGGTGGTGATGTGGAGAGCAAGTGTGTTTGTTCTACCTGTACAGTATTTCACAATTATTAGGGTAACATATTGAGCTTTGAGGACTTCTTCTTTAGATTTACATATATTTTGTGTTGCTATGAGGATGTGACTGTGTAGTGTGTAAGTGTGTGGTTCCTGTTTATGTGCCAGCCCTATGCCCTCTCTCTCCTCTGCCATCTGTGCTCCTGGCATGGCTCCTTAGTGTCGGTAATGAAGAGGAACGCCCCCGCCCTCCCTTCACACACAGATACTTACACATACACCGCGTTTCTGTCGTTTCTTTGTCACTAACACTCTTTCAACACTCTTTACTTTCAAATGGCTCTCCTGTACTGAAAGCTGTACACACAGAAATCTGCCAACAACTGACTGTCGTAGGTATCTCTGCTTTTGAAACACCCTCCTGAACTGTATCTCCGCAGAATCCGCTTGACTTACTATTGATTTTTTTTAAACAGAGCCGCACAGCATGTTGCCTCTTAAGTTCAAACGGCTGAATGCTCTTCTCCCACCGAATGAACAAATCCTATAAATACTGCACATCTCATTGGCGCTCTGAAAGGGAACCCTGAAGTGTCCTGAAACATGCATTGATGAGCTATCTGAACCTAAGATTGCACATATTAACACACATCACATTTTTTAAGATAAGTATATGGGCTTAAATATATTCTCTACTGTGGGTACTGTGCATGAGCTCCTGGTCTCAAAACAACCTTTAATTTAACATATATAAAACTCATGAATAAAATCAAAACTAAACTAATATAAAACTCTTCCCTCTTTAAGCATGCTGTGAAAAATTGGTAGCATATTTCACATATAATAAAACTCACACTCCGAACCCTTGCACACATTTTTGCATGCAATTTGAATCCAGCAGTGTTTTAGCTTCACACAACTAGATTCTGTAATGGTACATACAATACCAATACACTATGACATCTAGAGAGCTATTATACTTATGGACTTAAAATACATCAAATCGTATATTTAATTATAGCATCAGAATTTTTTGGCATTAACTACTGTGGTCATTACGTTACTCTTCATAAAACTGCCATTATAAGCCCAATAACTTTATAAAATAAACACTTTAAGCAAAACTGCAACTGTAGATGAACTAAGAGAGATGGCTTTCAGCTTTTTTCAAATGCATTTCCTCAGTTTGTCTCTGTTGCGTTCAAACACCCCACGCACTTCATCACACCCTTGTTTAGGCCCTGGACCATTTTGAGGGCAGTAGTTCAGGAGATTTTTGGATACCACACCTTGCCGAACTCCAGGTCCAGTGCCCTTTTTTCCTCATTCCTGCCTCCAATGATTTCTCCCTTGTGCCAGCTTGGCCTCAAGCAGATGGGACGGTTCAGCATGGCATCACACCAGATGAAACAGCAGCATGTCAAACAGGCGGGCAGTCACCGGCCTGGTCGAGCCAAGCCATACAGCACTGCCATATGGGAATAGTATGAGATCACATTGGACTTGTGCAGCCTCATTGGCCTACAATTCAAAATAAATACAAAAAAATGCCACAGTGTATTTGTACACGTCTGACAGCACAAACACACTAGTGAGTATTTACAAGCGCGTTGACAAAGTCTTAGACTTGCACGATGCAATGCAACTATGCAGGAACAGACCAACAGTCCTTCTTGTCCGAGTGGCATTTCTAGCTGCAGACACCATCAGCCATCCTCAAAATCACACACAGCCCACTTAGCAGGGAAGACTCACACACACACACACACACACACACCCACACACACACACACACACACAATCCTATAGTGCACTCAGCAGACATGGTTGTAGCTCTCATTTACACAAAGACACTCGCACACTCACCCTCTCCTCTGTCCCCTGCTCACGGTGATGATGGCCTGTGTTTGGGAGGTTAATGGCTGTTTGCTCCTCACAACCTTCACACTTGATTACTCCAGCCGACTGGTGTCTGGATGGCGGGGCCTCAACTCTGAGACACCAAAGCCCTCCCCACCACTGTTCTCATATGCTAACTGCAGTCATTAGAAATGTTAATGCAAGATGGAGGAAACCGTGTGCAGAGCATTCATCAGTTATAAAATGCAGACAAGACTGAAAAGGTGTCGGTCTCGCTGAGCATAAACATGCCATCGGAATTACAATTACGGTGTTCTATTATACAGCAGTGATGAAGACTGCTTTGGGTCAAACATGGTGTTTTTTCCAGAAGGGTAACTGGAATTCTTCTGTTTTCTCTGTGCATTCCTGTTCATGAACACAGTACACACTGCTAATTGATTAATACTGCATTATGCAATATATGACGCCTTGCAATCTACACTCAGTTTTCATTTGAACCATTCGAGCTCATGTTCTGCCCTGTGAGCTATTTTGGGAGTTACTGCTAACTCAAAAAATCTGACATGGCACACTCAACTTGCAGATTATTGTTGTAAAAGTGCCCCTTCGAAGTACTGTTCAGTTTGGTACCAAACAGACCATAGTAAAGAAGTACAGCAATTTTCCTTTAATTGTTTTCTGGAGTGTAGCATAAGCCTGCAACAAAGATTTTGTGAACCTACATGTTGAAGAATTAGTTCTCAAAATAAACTATGATAAGATATCTTAAATTAAATTAAAGGATGATATGAGGTCACCGTGAAGCCACCATACTATACCTACATGATTAATCCCTTTTGGACTTTGTCTTGTAGCACTGACTCAAATCTGTCTCATATTAGATTTGACAGTAACAAACAGATGATTACAAATACTTACTTCATTTCAATGTCCAATTGAATATCTAATTATAAGCAGACTGCGGTGACTGTAGTGTTTTTTGGTAATATAACAAACAACCGCTCATTAAATATATTCATCAAGGAGTATCCTCTCAGGCATATTGATGCAAAACTCTGTCTTTACATCCTGCATGGATGCACAGAGATGATGTAAAGTCATCTATTGCAGCTGTGTGTTCATTGTTGTAAAAAAAATTACTGTGCACTGTTAAAATTTCTGTGCCATCCCTCTATATAGCGCAGACCCTATTGCATTTGTAACACTGAAATAATAAAGTCAAATATCTCATCTGATTAAATCTGAAATGAAGAGGGAAATGCAGTGTGTTCAACTAGCTAGAAAGAGAATGCTACAAATCTTTCTGTCTGAATGTATGAAGTTATTAAAATAAATACATTATATTAAAGTTCTTGTATCTCCAAATAACAATCAGTGATTTAAGATATTTGATTGGAGATAAAGGGGACATACTAATAGAAATGAACAGGATACCTCAGTTGACTAAAGGTATGGAGGAACATTTTAACCTATTCCACCTACTGGAACAGCAGTGTGACTTTTAGGTGTCAGTTTATTGGGTAGTGTGGTGGCCCCAGCAACTAACATGCAGTGTTACTATTGTTGCTGCTTTATTGACATTATGTTTATTTGTTTGAAATAATTTCACAGTCATTTGTTGGATTATTTTAATGCTTTATTTAGGGTGGGCTGTCTTTTGAAATGGCGTGCACACATTTTGGTTAACATGCTGTCTTTTTGTTTGTTTGAGCACTTACCCCTTCCTCCTGAGGCCTGCCTGGCAAAAAGACCAAAAGACTGTGGGGGCAGAGCCTTTATAGTTGAAAGCAGGAAGTGGGCCAGACCAACCACCAGAGAGGAGAAGGGGGACAAGGAGGCTCCTTTG
>JAQQAE010010917.1:0-13866 GCA_029823295.1 Pseudamia nigra | reverse complement strand
CCTTCAGGGAGCAGACGTCACGTCTTTCAGCCAGTCAGGACTGGCGTAGTGTAACAGGGCTTCTGGAGACAGCGCGGTGGGCGTGTCCCATAGTGAGATACCGAAACGAATGTTGAAAAAGAACTACTGGAACCATTTTCATTTGAGCCTGTCATCCACATCAGACAGGGATTTACTTTTGTATTTTGTGAGCAGTGCTTAAATTGACATACGTACAGTAGATCCTCTGAACAGTGGAGAATTTTAAATAAGTTTTTTAAAATAACATTTGTCTTTTTAATTACATATTAGTGTAGCTTAGACACTTTTCTAATCACCTTTGGGAGAAGACGTGAGGAAATGAGTCTGAGTGCTTGCACAGAACCAGTGTTCAGTGAGAAATTCAATTAAATAACAGTGGATCTCATTACTGAGCTGTGACATTAGAAGGTTGTGAAAAAGAATGAGGAATTATTCAGGCCTATGTATCATTTCCTTGGGATTTAATCAATACAGTGTATTAGTTTTTCACTGTTTTTCAATATTTTAAAAGTAATTCCTTGTTGTTTATTCTGACTTACTATATTTATATGAATTAATTTCTCCTTGCTGCTGGAATCAGTCTACAGGAAATTAATGACCTGATTTGAAACTATGTGAGACAGTAAACTTAGAGACTGTTTGGAGACAAGGTGGACCATCTCCTGCGTAGGTGTGGGGTCACTGTGGAAAGACAGGAGGATTAGAGGTTGTGTCTGATTCTCAGCAGAAGAATGCATAGAATTATCTATATAGGCATGAGACTGGTACGTACTCCAGGAATCACTCCATGCTCTGCACCAGGCATGCACAATATGACTAGTTGGCTTTTTTGTAACATCAGCGAATAAATACTTTATTGAAAATGAGTACATACAAAAGGCTTGCTCATTACATCTTCTACATGTTCAAGCTGTTGTTCGTTTGTGCATTTCTACATCCTTTTTTTTTTTTTTTTTTACATATGGTCACTTTTGATTTCACTCTGAAATTGTGGTAGTGGACTAATACATCCTGATGTCATCTTCAGTGTGTGCTACGTCTCCTTATACTTGACACTCATTGCTTTACAGTTGGCTGTGCATGTGATGCATCATGTCATTTTCAATTTGCATCTTTGTTGTTTCCATTAGTTTTGGTTTTAGTGTTTTCATGATCCCTCTTCCTGTGATTGCTCCAAAGGTTCACACTAATCAAAAACTGTGGTCACAATAACCATGAAACGAGACGACCTTTTTTATGGAATTCTCACTTTTGCAGATTTGAGTTGAATAAGATGGGAAAGTCTGAAAGTCAGGCCCAAATAACTCTCACAGGAGCATTAAAGCACACTCAGAAATGTCTGTGTAGTGGAATTAGCTACAAAGAAAACAAAGTTCCAGAAAATGGCTTCCTTGTTTTGTCTTGGTTGGTCCATCACCTACTTGGAGTTACCCTTTTCTGTTTAAAAATCTTTTTCCTGCATGTTTGTTTGTGTTGCACATTTCCTTCCTGTGTCTGTGTCGTGTGTAGAAAAGCATGTCCAAATGACAAAAAATATTGCATAAAATAGTGTGCTTAATGGCCCAGTAGAAGAAATCAAGATTCACTTTATTGTCCACAGTGAAAGAAATTTGTGTTGCTGCATTCACAAATAACGCATTCAGCAAGAAATTGCATAAAACATGGGAAACATAATAAGTTATCTAATATAAACAAAAAACACTGATGTTAACACAGTAAATTAAAAGCAATGTGAAAACTTTGCATTAAAAGGGCAAGGAGGTCTAGCAATTTAAATGGAGCACACAGTAATGAACAAGTTATACCCATCGATTCTATTCTTAATTTATCTACCACCATTCAAAAATGTAATCAGACAGGGACAAAGTATATTTTAATTTATGCAACAGGCAACGTAATATGAAAATATGTTTTTGTCTTATCATCTTGCGTCATACAGTCTATCATCATGTAACACAGGCCTCTTCACAACCCACACTTTTTGTGCATGTTTTATTCACTCAAGATGCTTGGTACACATTTAGTGATCATTATTAATCAACAGTGTTAATTTGTAAATTTGGATGTCCATTCAGGCTGTGTTTGTCACAGTTTAATGTTGAGTCTCCAATTCCTCCTCACTTACTTACCAACGGGAGGTGATGATCTGATACTGCGATCACGTCACACTCTGGTCTCACTGGTAGAGATTTAGTGTGCAAATCATCAGTGCTGATGAGTCCCCAGCACTTCGCACTTATGTTACGGGCTGCATGAGGAGAAATGTGAGTCACATAGTCTGTTTGCAGTGCAGTGTAATGCAGACCTGAGAATTTACAGTACAGACCAAAAGTTTGGACACACATCCTCATTCAATGCGTTTCCTTTATTTTGACTATTTACATGTTTTCAGTTATTTCACACTTTTTTAAGTACATACTGTACATAATTCCATATGTGTTCATTCATAGTTTTGATGCCTTCAGTGAGAATCGACAATGTAAATAGTCATGAAAATAAAGGAAACGCATTGAATGAGAAGGTGTGTTCAAACATTTGGCCTGTACTGTATTTTAGAACCGGTATTGTTTTCTATCTGTCAGTTATTTCTGTAATAATGTACCAAATGCCTCTTTCCATTATTATGCTGATGATACTCTTCAATTCCTGCAGTGTGCTTTTAATATTGTCCAGTCTCATTTAGCTCAGCTCAAATTACTTTTAAATGGAGACAAATCAACGTTCATTGTATTTTCAAAGGGTAAAGCTCTAACACCTGGTCTGACATCAGAACTTTTTGAGAAGTTGAGATTGAAATGTTAGCTCATATTGGTATTTGGGTATTGTAGTTAATCAGAACATGTCTTTCAAACCTCACACTGAAGGCTTTGTTCATAAGCTGAAAGTCAAATTAGATTTTATTTACTTTTTTTTTTTTTTTTTAAATGTGAGGAAGCAGCTGATTTCAGCAACATTTTTGTCTCTAATGGGGACCCTGTCACTGTGCCTTACGTTTTATAACTGGCTGTGGGAATAGAGTTCATCATTGTGAATTCTATGTGGTTGTGCAGTCCCCTTCACTGTATGTTCACAGACTCTCCAACTGGCTGATTTTTGTCTACAAATCTGTTCTTGGGTTATTACTGCTGTATCTTTGTGCATGAAAGCAGAGACACCAGCAGCAGTACGGTCTGCATTCACAGATTTTTGTACAGATGTGTGTTCCCGCAGTTACAACTGAGGCAAAAGGCAAAAAAGCCTTTTGGTGCTCGGTGCCTTCCTCATGGAATAACCAACAGTCAGACACAAAAATAACACAGCCCAATGCCTTGGGAGAATTGTAGTCCATCTTAAAGGATTGAAAGAAGCGCTCTCTAAGACAACGTGATTGTTTTTAAATACTGTATGTACTGAAGTCACACTAGGGATCTGTTCATAATTATTTAATACTGCTTTTTTATTGTTTTTATATATTTTACTCATATTCTTTGCAGTGTATGATTGTTGATTGATTGTTTGTCTTTTGCTGTTGTAATCATGTCTCTGCTGCCCTCTTGGCTAGGTCACTCTTGAAAAAGAGGATTTTACCTGGTTGAATTAAGTAAAATCAATATATGCCTTTTTACAAATCTCCAGTCACTGCAATGCTGCCTTAGACGCACTGGCTGCTAATGAACATGCATCCTACATCTATTGCAGGTTTCATGTAGACACAATAAAGAACATTTAATGTAAGTAATGAGGCTTAATATGTTAGCATTTTTACATAATTTGCTTGGCATTTTTGGCATGTATTTAGAAATATTAGACTGTTTACCTGTCAGCATGCTGAATAAATGAACATACTATTGCAGATTTCCATCTGATTTGGATATACTTTGAAAGAATCTTCAGGGCTGAATCTGATGCTGGCCTATGCTTTGATGCTTTCAGCTGCGGTTTAAAGAGCCCTACAGCAGCTTAGTACATACATGTATCATCTTATCATGGCTCTTTATTCTGATGGGTAAGTATAATGCAGCTCCTTCAGACAAAACTGATTAATTTGTCCACCAGGAGGCACTTTGACTCTACAGGACTGGTGGGATTGAAGTGTTCGTCCTGGGGTGTCCTCACAGCTTCTGGAAAATGTGTCTCATTTCCAGCACCCGTTTCAAATATCCGTGAATACATAGTGTTTCCCTTGTACTCCTGCAATTGCAGTGCTCTGACATTTTTTAGGAGACAGTAAATTTAATGAAAGTCCATAACAGACAGTACAGCTTTATTTCTCCCTTTTCTTTTTGTGACCTTTATGACCAATTCACAAGGGCAAGAATGCTGACCCTCCCCATCCATAGTGGACTGTGAGTGTGAATGAGCCAAAGTCAAACAGCAGTGTGATCTGGCAGCTTTCCCCACTGTCTGATTCGTCTTTGGTGGATATCCAGTAGAGGGAGCTACCCTTATTCTGCTGTAACAACATTGCAACTGGATTGCACTATACTAACAGCATTCAGTATGCCAGCGCTCGGACTGTTTCAATTTTCCACACTACAATCACTTGATACACTGACAATTGTGTTGAAATAAAGCAATGTGATGGCTCTATTGAGATCTATCCTGCTCTTAGTTGAACATTACATGCAGCGAGCATGCCTGAGTGAGAACGTAACAGGTACTCGTCACCTGTAAAATATAAACTGTGGTCTAACAAACATTACATTCTTTAGCTTGCACTTACTGTGTACTTGTTGTAGAGGAAGGAGCTAATATTAGCTGCTAGCTTACTGACGTGGTAAAACTTCACCATGCAGTGTCAAACAAAGTCATATTACAGTATTGTTAGTGTAAACACTTACCCACAGCTGCAGTCGAGCCTATGTCATATAAAACTATGCCCATATTGACTAAATAGAGGATACAAAGGTCCGAATCGGTCTGACTTTACTAGCGAGTTGTTGCTATAGTGACATGTCAATCAAACCCCAGCACGGCAGTGATTTGTTGGATTATTTAGTGTAATGTCTTAATAAGGGAGCAAAAAGTTAAAGATGGACCATCACGTTACTTATTAGAGGGTCCAAATAAAACATTTCAGACCATGATGACCAATGGAAAAAATGTATTCGCTTAGTATTTTCAGATAGAAGTCCAATGTATCTCTATGGGAAAAAATCTTCTTGGAGCCGGACGATCGGATCCCCAGCGGCCAAGCGGTGGTATTACAACATAAAATTACTTCTGCATTGGCCTCACTGAACAGCCCCAGTCGTTGCCCCTTGACATTGACACATATTTAGTTTGGTTAAAATCAATCTAATTTGCAGTAAAGAATACATTAGTATAAAATACAAGAAAAGCACTGGGAGATTTCTTGCACTTTCAAGTAGCTCCCCTACTGTAATTTCCATTCCATCACACGGTAGCACTGGATAAATTGTTTTAGTCCATGAATAGCCAACCATGCATTTTCCCAAAATAACAGCTTTCACACTATTGTTGAGACGACTGTCATTAGCTAAAGTGAGACTTTAGCTGTTAGTCCACATTAAATTCCTTTGTGTACCATATGTGTGTTAATGCACTTTCACATGTTTGTTTGCCTCCTGTTTTTTTCCGTCAGTCGTGCTTCAATAATCCCCTTGACACTTGAGTATAAAAGATGTGCTTTGATGTTTGTCCTGGCATCTCACTCTCAGAACAGAGTGGTGTGAAACACTTTAATGATAGCAACACAGCCTCAATATATTTGTCTTCTGAGTCTGCCCAACTAGAATATCAAACAGAAGAGTGATCATCAGGGATAAAAGAGAAAACACACACTGGTTACTAGCCACTTCAACGGCATCCATAAGTGCTGGGGTGTGCAATGAATTGACTGAATGTGCATACTGTATGTGAATGTCATTAGTTTGTTGATTTACACTTAATAAAATATAATCCGATTACTGGTTTAAGCTGTGTCTTGTGTTATACCAGATGTAGAGGACATGTTTAAATCAACAGTTGTGCTTTTGGTTTCTATTAATATCATCAGATAGTTCAAGGAGGATTATCAGTTATCAATCACATTATGCACATAGACATACTACATATGTTTTATGTAAGTGTCTATATGAGTATATGTTACGCTGACACATCTTCCCAAGGCTTCACACATGGAAAGCTTGCAATTAAGCAAGACAATACATGCAAGTCTCCAGCCCCTGCATGCACCAGTTCAACTGAAAAATGAGACACACTCCAACACTGTTTTTTGGTTCAGTTTCTTTTTTTCCTCGCACATTTATTCCCGTTTTTGGTCAGCTTTTATTTAACTGACTCAGATCACAAGTTCACAAGCCTTTAAATATTACAACAAAACTAAATAAACAGTTGTCCAGAAAGCCAAATAAGGTGCCTCTGCAGTTGGTGAAGAGACTGCAGCCCACAAGAAATATCATCATATTATGTCTCAGTGTAAAATGAGAATATTTGATCCAGTTATAAGTAGTTGCTGTTGCAGAGGGTGAGATACTCAATGTTATGATTTAAACATCTCCATCAGTAGTTTATTACTGTATGATGTCACAGTATTACACACTAAGAAATGCATTTAGCTGTCTATTCACATTACCGTATTTCTGTTGTGCCTCTCCCCGTTTTGGGGTATGTAAGATGTTTTTATCCATAGGACTCCTCCGTATTATATCATATTATTTTTGCGCTTTTTGCCTTCACAGTTCCCTAATTTCATTTCAAGTTGATTATTTACAGCACATAATATATTTTGTGTTTTATTCAAACTATACTTGCAGTCTAGCTGGCTAAATAAGCAAACATTACATAATTCTACTGAAGTTTATAACAAGTCTTAAATAGTGCAATATTATCATAAAAACTGTCTCTTTAAACATGTTGGACATACAGTACATGGTTAATTCCATGTGTGTAAGTAGAATTTCCTGTTACAGTGACTGTAAAGATAAACAACCCACAGACACACAAGCTCTCACTTCTGCAGCAATTGTGAACGAGTAGCAGGAACTTATCATGTTTCCTGTCAGGAAGGTGGTCCTGGCTGATGTCAGGTTGGACTTGGCCAAAGAAATGTTTGATAGTTGTCTAAGCTGCAGGGATTTTCCTTTTCCTACATCAACCCCTAACAATTGTGCTCCAACACGAACCAGCATGGAAAGACATGGGGATATATTCTTTACTTTTCACAGCACTTCTTCTGAGGCAGGGTATCATATTATTTTATATACCTGCACAATACACCAGTCATTATTTACAGTCTCTGTTTCAATGCAAAGATCACATTTTTTCTCTTCACAATGTGCATATCTTTCATTGGCACAAGCAACCAGCCATGTTAAAATCTCAGGACATCGAGACTTGTAACTATATTTTCTTGTGGCCCGTCACCTGCTTGGCTAATTAAGGCATCTGTTGAATATTCAGTGGCTGCCCTAGCAGGTGATGTTCTTGGTGGATGTCAAGGGCATATCTGCAGTGCACCTGCCTTTGAATATGCATTCCAAGAAGAGCAACTCTCTCTCTGAGCCTGTCTGTAAAACAAAATAGGTGTATGGGCTGGATAATGCAGTGGAGACAAGTACATCTAAGACTATGTCCTGCAGAGCATCTGACTCCTCTAGTATATGTGCATAATATGTGTAGATATGCAGATTATTATTTAATTTTTTTGCTAGTATTCTTTCCCCCTTTTCTGGTAGTAATTCATTTTCTGTGTGTTTAGTCTGGACTCCTACACACAGGACTATCTGATTTTAACAGTATCATGAGTAATTTCAGCACTGAAATAAATTTAAATTTATGAGAGATAAGAGATGAATATGACAGATCAAAAATATTGTTGAAATGTTATGAAATTGCACCTTTTTGTTAGATATGAGTTATCTTCAAAAGGATTTCTTTTGCTCTAGTGTTTGTTTGACATCATCATAGTCTGATTCAGCTACAGCCTGACCAGAGAATGCTGTGCTGTTCTCTGCTTTCATTTCTGCCCTGCTATTCCGTGGAAAGTGCAGTGCTCTGCATGTGCCTGCTGGCTCGGTGTGTATCTTTAAGAGGAGGGGCCTGGCATTTATATTAGTATTTTTTGAGCCATGGGAGGGTATTGAAGTGAGGAGAAGTGGGGAGGGGGGTGTGGCACTGGGCTATGGAATGAAGTTTGGAGCTGTGGAGGGTTCACACACAGCTGAGAGCAGACAGAGGACCGCACAGGGTGCCACTTCCAGACACACAGAGAGGAGAGGAAGACACTGAGAGGAAGAGGAGGAGGAGAACAGGGTGACCACACCAGCATGGCTATGTATGAACCTGCCTACCTGCCTCCAAATGCAGAGGAGCAGGATTTCATCCAGGCTTATGAAAATGTCAGAGAGAAGTATAAAGGTGAGACACTGTCGCATTAGAATGATGACAGCTACGTATGATGGGAGTGTGGCCTCTGCTTGTGTGTTTGTAAGGGAAGATTGTATTCAAGTCTCTATTTAGATAGTATTGACTTTGTACAAAGGAAAACATGTGACAGTTTGCATACACACCTTGCCACGCACCTTCAAGCCAGCAGTTCTGTGTGCTTTTTGTCTGTGAAAAGTGTTGTAGCTATGCATGCTGCATCTTTTGATTGCTGACTGTTTTATTGACTGCTGCACATGTTTGCTGTCACTCTCCCAGACTGCTTCTCTGACTGTGTACTGCAGTTTCAAGAGTCCACAGGATTTACAGGACTGCTTTACTTTGATATGTGACCGTAGCAACCGGCTCGCTCTGTTGACCTCTAACCTCAATGATACTAAGGTTTAGTTTAAGTCTGAGCACTCCACTGATTGTCATCCTGTACCCTCCCACAACAGAGGACATTAACAGGTGCTGCTGAGCATTAGAGAAATTCATTAATACACCTCAGGGAGTTTATGCTTTTCTTCTCAGATTTTCATCTCTTTTATGATCCCTTTATCTCCTACAGTGTTCTGCTCGGCAGGCCTCTACTGGATTCTTTTCCAGTTTCTCTTGTTATGCCTTTTTTGGAAATGTTCACATGGCATGCCAGAATTAATCAGAAAGATGGAGAGGTGAAAGAAGAGTAACTTCTCACACAAGATGGACATCACATTAAACACATATGCATGGAAGAATGAACACTGAGAAAGATGAAGACTTAAGGCGCATCCTCCAGGTGCTTTCATTTTGTCTGGGGCATTTGGTGTATTATAATACTGTTTTACTTTTACTTTTTCTGTTACATGTTTCATCTGCCCTATTCCAGCAAATCGGAAACAAGAGAGCTCCTCTATAAATATTGCCCCAGTTTTTTTTCTTTCTCTTTTTCCTTTCTTGTGAGAATCTGGCAACTGGGCTTGTGCTGAATCACTGTGATTGTGGGTATATTAGGTAGAATTTCTAACATTGCTGTGCAGAGCACTTTTACACCTATAAACCAGTAACACAGTGACTTTAGACATTAGTGTAGTTTACAAAAAAAAAAAAAAAATAAGCAGCACCTTTGCCCGATTGGCAGCACTGTACATTGCAAACTATGCTACTATACTGAGCATGTTTGAGTTGGCAGGTTGCTTAGAACACAAATTTGAATTAGTACATTGTTTTATGTAATCTTTAGGCATTAGGGAAACACACCAGCAGTGTGACATTATGCAATCCACTCGGCCACGGTTTTGTTTTTTTCTGGTGATTACATTAAGCCATCATATTAACTGATACAGTACATTATGAGAAGGTATTTTCCATGAGTGAGACTGCTCTGTGTTGCGTGTAGAACTGTGGCTGTACCAAGAGGTAATGGGAAGCAGAAGCTGCTTTGTGGCAGGTGTTTATGTTCAAGACGTTCGTCTGTGCTACGCAGAGATCCTGCTCTCCTTTTTAAGGCACAGTGATGACACAGCCAATGAGAAAGCTGTCTGGCTTTGTTGTATTGCAGCATTCTCTCTTTTGAACTCTATCTGTTAAAAATTCAAACAAGTCTTTATGTTTTTGGCGTTTCTGCAGAGTAGGGTAAAACATGAAACACAAAACTGTTGTCAGTTATGTTCCCTGTAGAATATAAATCATTTTGGTGAGAATGGTAAACCCACAGACTGTATTCATGGTATCCAGCAATACCAAGATTTGTGTGGCTGACTGGCTGAGATACTTTTTGCCCTTGCAAAAATAACCTTACTGCCCTATATATTTGTCCATTTCCCCAACATACTGACCTGATTTTATCTTTAAACGCATATGAAGGCCAATACCATTTCCCTGCAGACAGGAATATCTTTCACTACCTATTGCTTCTTATAATGTGGTGACAGGTGCAGCTGATAAAGGTATACCTGCAAAAAACATTTTGCAGAGCCATTGAGCCTTCAAACAGACTACCAATACGTGTTGATAAGCTGTGCTACTGTATGTAAAGTCTTGACTTAGATGTCAGAAAGCTGCTTTGTGATATCACCAACATGACTTCATGCAAAGAAATTATTTGCCTGTGTAATCAGTGATGTTTTCTTGATTCAGTGTGTAACTTGCATGCTTGAGTTTTGCCTCCTTGGCTGCTGGCTGGCTCTCCTTTCTTACAGGCAATGTGACTGAGCTTATTATGAGTACATTTGTTTTTATGTTTCCTTTAAATGCAGTTGTGTAGATGTTCCCTATTTCTTGAAACAACAATGATCTTAAGTTGCATTCTTGAAGATTCACATTCTCCAGATTTTTCAAATAATGATTTTCTAGTCATTGAGATACTGACATAAATATAAGTCTAAATATGATGTTGTTATTATAATGTTGTCCTATCACAAATACAATTAGTCAATCAGCCAGTCTGCGCTTGCTAAAGTTACTCACTGCTGTCTCATTGCCTGCTCCAAAGCATTGGCGGCTGAACAGTAAAGACCTGGCTGTCTTCCCACTGTCCTCTAATGCAATTTGTGCCTAACAGCTGATACCGATGTTACTGGGCTGCCTGAGCAGGGGCTATTGCCTTGTTCATGTCAGGTGGACTTCTGAGGGTGCACAGCCATGGCTGGCATCCACAATTTGCCCCAGTGTGTGTCCTGCTAGGCCCTGTCCTATGCCCTCAAGGGCTTAAAATAGTCACCAAATATAGCTGTGGCCATTTTCAGTCATCCAATTAAACGGTTATTTTTGGAATGCCTGATTGTGTGGTTTGGGTAATTTACATTCCACTTTCTTCTTGGCTGAAAAATCAAACGTTTGTGAATTATTAAGCAATGTCTGCTTGTAATGTGATAGAAACTGGGCTGTGTAACAGGAATAGAAACCATAATCATCCATTTATTTTTGCCATAAAAGTCATAATGCATGACTATGAAGACTCTGAGAAAGTCCAATGCAGATGCATGGTGTAGCTATCTTTGTGAATGACTGTAGTGCCTTCTAGTATGTGCAAGGTGGGGGAAGTCGTTCGTCACACACATATGAGAATGATGAGTCTTTTAAAAAGCAGAGAGGCAAATGAACATATGTGTTTCATGTGTTGCAGATTTTTCAGATTACACATATTTTGGGTTGTCGCCACAGGTTATTATACGTCAGACAATGATTGCTGCTAGAGAGCCCCAAGTAAAGCAATACACCTGCTACAACTCTTAAAAGTTACAAAGAGAAGCCAGAAAACTACTCTTAACATTTATAAAGGTAAAACTAAACCAAAAGGAATTCCAAATCTAAAATCTAAAATGCCCTTTATTAATTGTGACTGTTCTGACAGTCTTTTTTTTTTAAAGTATTATGACAGTTATTTGTCTATGCCAGTAAAAATCAGTCTGACTTGTGCAGTATATTTTTCTTCTCCCACTGCTGCAGTAAGCTGTTTCTGTTTTGGAACCAAGTCCAGCCACTACTATGACAAACCCAAATGGCTGAATTCATATTGAGGTCAGCTATATACAGATGTCAGTGCCAGGTGAAACGCTCATGGAAAGTAGGCCGTTGGTAGAAGTCTGTGGATTTGGCATGCATGTCTATATACAGTCGCGTGACATTGTAGGACATTTCCCTTAATTGCAGTTCACCCAAACGGTGCCCTTTCATAGCTAAGGCTGCCACTGAGCCGCCATGAAACCAAAAAAAGGAAAATCTTGGTAATGGAACTTACTGTTATTGTAGTTCCTTCAGCTGAAATGAGGTCTCGCATTCAACACGTGTCTGTATGTGCACATGTGTCTGTGTGGTCACAATGTGCTTTGACCCTGCTGTGTTGTAAGATACCGGTAGGTCAAATTTGTGAAGCCAAAGACACAGAATTCTTTTTTTTCTTTTTTGTTTTGTATTTTTCATGTGTGTCAGCATCCTGTGGGTCTGCTTTGCTGCCTGGGACAGATCAGCAGTGACACACAGTTCAGGTCAAAGGTTACTCTGGGGCAAGGCTTAATAAGTGCAACTGCGCCAGGATTTCTTAAAAGCCTTTTAAGGGAGTAAGAGAAGCTACAGAGAGATGCTTCCCCAATCCGTCAGGCCTCCTGTCAAAAGTCAGTGATATTACAGAACAGAAGCTGCTGTTCTTTTCATGTTGGAATCCTTTATGTGTTATGTGTTTGATTGTTGTGCGTCGGTTTGATGAGAAAGTGAAAAGAGAGGAATAAAAGCGTATAGCACATAGACTGGTTTGAAAGGGAAATTTCAGAAATTGCAAAGATTATGCTGATTCTACTGTTAAAAACCCACATTGGATCATTAAGATAGTGACCTCATCTTTACAGACATTACAACAAACAGCTTATAAGTGAGTGTGGATTTATATCTGTCAAAACACCGGTAGATTAAAGTGAGCATCACTTTCAGTGACAGACGAACCCACTGTACATTTACTGCAATGAGGAGCTCATAGGTTTGAATGGCTGTCATCCTCATCTGTGTTAAACTGTGTGCTGATACACTGCGAAACACCGATGAGGCAGGGACTGTGCCCACCTGTCGGATCATAGTCACAGGTACTGCACCGCTGCCTCCTTGGTACGTAATGAACAATTATTTTCCACCTAGTTCTGGCTGTTATTTGAGCAAGTTGGAAAGGACTGGGATGTACTGTATCTGGGATTATTGATCTTCTCTGTGTGTCACAGCTGGTCTTTGCATAAGGTAGCCTGCACCTTTACACACATCACAGCAGAATACTTAACACCTGAAGACAAGGATCTGATGATCACTAACATTGTGTGTTCCACTGTTTAGTATCTGGATTAATAAAGGGAAATGTGAGACATGTTTCAAACACTGAAAAAAGGGAGGAAAAGGCAGAAAATTGCTCCATGTAGGAGCAAGCACAATATACTGTATGTTTAATCAGTAAGGATACGCACACAGACCAGTTTTCTTTTAAAACAATAAAATGCCCAACATTGTTGAGGTGTCACAGACTGTGTATGGAATATCAGCTAATGCTGGAGAAAATGTTTTTCACAGCTCATAACAGCATGCTCAGGGCTGTGCGCATTTAGGCAGTTAGTACACGACATCCACTCGCGTAATCTGTGTCAGGTGCACTGTGTGTTGCAATTTTTTTCTGAATTAGATGCTATCAGCTCAGTGATTTATTTGCATAGAAAAGGGAGGATATTGGGACAAATGTCTGAATATTCCCCCATTTGCATCCATGCAAATGGCACCGCAGCAACTGTAACGTGGTTGAGCCATTTGCTTGAATTTCAGCCTTTGCACGTGCTTATCGAGTGCTTTGTGAATTACACGCTATGTTTGTGTCACTTTAGTGCGTGTTTTTCAAGTGCTAAACCGGTGCAAACTTTTTGTGGCCCTCAGATTTACAGTGCATCTGGAAAGTATTCATAGCGCTTCACTTTTTCCACAATTTTTTTATGTTACAGCCTTATTCCAAAATGGATTAAATTCATT
>JAQQAE010010915.1:0-13866 GCA_029823295.1 Pseudamia nigra | reverse complement strand
ACACAGCTGTTCAGTCCCAGTCCCTTGAGTTCCCTTTGCATTGTGTGTGTGGAAATGCTCTTACTGTATTTGCTTAGTTACGTCTAGGTGGTGACTTTTTTTTGGCCAGGCAGTGTATTTCTTCAGGTCAACTGGAGTCTTTCTGATCTGAGATTCCAACTTACAGTAAGTAGTTCTATAGTTGCTGATTCGATAAGATGTGTTTATCTCTTCCAAGCATTTATTCATATCGCTTTAAACATAAGTAAAGTAATTCATCTACTTTCACCTGATCTGTTAGAAGAAGACCAAGACTATGATGGAGACAAAGATGACAGTGAAGACAAAGATTAAGACAGACACAGATGAAGATGAAATCAAACGCAATTAGAGAAAAGCACTGGAGGGCCAACGCATACCCTGCATGTGTACACAGACAGAGAGTAAAAACGTAGAATGAACCACATCTGAAATCATTTTATCACTTAATTTGGGCTCTATTACAGTTTTACTTCAACCAGATAATATCAACAAATATCCCCATTATTTTGTGGCTTAGTTCTGTTGCCCCATTAGTTGCATAAATTCTTTGCAGACATGAAGTCATATTTTGACTTCAGCATGACTTCATAATATTCTGGTTATTTTATGACCAAGATCACTTCTGTAGCAGGGATGGTTCTCAAGGTATAATGGAAAATATGTTTTCTAACACATCTTGGGTGACCTTGACCTTGACAGATCCACCGCACAAATGAATCACCTTGAGAAATCCACCTGAGTAAAATTACCAGCAAGTCCAATGAAAATTCATCTAGGTGTTCTTATCCTGTGGATGGATGCACTTGAGTACATTTTCATTAACCCTGACCTTTGACCTACTGGCCCAAAAAGTAAATCACCTCGAGATATCCATCGAAGTGATATTCTCACCATGTTAGGTAAAAATCTATCCAGGGGGTTTTGAGTTATTGTACTGCCCGTGCACAGTCACACATTTGCATACACAGGGGCGAATACAATACCCTGTCTGCCTCTTCACGTGCAGGGAAAAAATGAAGACAAACATGTAGATAAAGATCAAAATGAAGATAAACCCTAAAGCCTGAAGAAGGATCCACAGATTCATTGACATAAATCTATGTCATCAGGTCTCACTATAAACTGTTCCAATAAACTCCAATGCCAAGGATCCTCTGAGGACTGAGTTCTTCCTTTGGAGGAATTCCAAGGATCCACCCGTGGATTCTGAGTGCTCATTGGGCTCCCACAGTCCTACTGTACATGCAAGTCTTTTCAAAACTCTTCTAACTGAAAAGGATCCTTCCAGGCAAACAGAACTCACTTCATTAGTGTAGTATGCAGTTAACTATAATTAGACATTGTGATCAGCCAAGATGAGGCAAGTTCATTCATATTACCGAGAGCATTTCAACAACAATATTCAATGTGTTTGTACATGGAACATATTGGGAAAAATAAAATCATAAACAATAAAACACAGTCAGCTCCAAATTAAACTCCAAAATACTTGGAGAATGCAGACCTCTACCAAGTCCGTTCAGCCCCGTTCTGCTGGAAGCATTCTGGACCACCAGATCCAGAATGTTGCCAGGATCCAGATCAAACTTTGAATTGTTGTGGATTCTGTAATGACGTGGTCCTGTGTTTTTCTGCCAATTGTTCTGGGTATTTTTTTACAGAGTTATAAGAGAAAATGTTGACAATGGTCTGATCTTCCATCCAGATTACAAGACATTAAACTTTATTCATCCCTTTATGGGAAAGTCATGTACACCTCATTCAATTGGTATGAAAGATTATATAATTTAGATGTCTTCATTCTTCTCAGTCTCTGTCATCAGCTGTGGTGTTGAATAGTCTGATGGTGGTGGGGATGAAGGATCTCCTATAGCGTTCAGTGATAGCATAGTGATGTCAATCATCTGCTGCAGCTGCTCCTCTGTTGGGACAAAATGAGGTGAAAAGGATGGTCTGAGTTGTCAATGAGGTCCTCCAATGCATCTGTGCATCTGTCCACCACAGCCTCCTGCCAACCACTGATCCAACGTATTTAACTAGTTTGTTTGGGTGTTTTACACTCTCTGTCTGTTGCTGCCTCCCCAACAGACCACAGCATAAAAGAGTGCACCTGCAACGACTGAGTGGAAAAACATATGCAGCATCTTGGAGACGTCAAAGGACCTGAGTCTCCATAGGACAAACAGGCGACTTTGAGCCTTTTCATACAGTGCATCTGTGTTCTGGTCCATCACAGTCCATCTTGTGGTCGAGATTTACACCAAAATATTTGTATGCCAACACCACCTTGATGTCCATGCTGCCGATACTGACTGGCTGAAGAGAGACCTTAAACCTTCTGAATTCCAGAACTATTTCTTTTGTCTTGGTGGTGTTCATCAGGTTTTTTTTACTCCAATCACAGGAGGCATTAACCAGATGTCTGTACTGCCTTTCCTGTCTGTTCTTGGTACATGCCACAGTAGCAACGTTATCAGAGTACTTCTGGATGGGGCAGGACTCAGAGTTGTATTTGAAGTCCGATGTGTACAGTGTGAACAGGACAGGAGCCAATATAGTCCCCTGTGGAGCTCCAGTCCTATTGACTCAGAGACACAGGTCCCTAGCCTAATGAATTGTGGTCTTCCTGTCAGGTAATAAGAAGGGGTCCACCCCCATCCCTTTGAGTTTGCCCCTGTGTATTTGAGATTGGATTGTATTAAATGCACTTGAGAAGTCAAAGAACATAATCCTCACCTAAGCATCAGCCCCCTCCCCCTCCAAACTGGAGTGGGTCCAGTGCATGCTTCACATGGGGTCTCAGCAGTCGCAGAATCACCCTCTCCAAGGTCTACATGACATCTGATGGGAGGGTCATTGGTCTGTAGTTGCTAAGCTCAGCTGAACACTTAATTTTGGGCACTGGGACAATGCATGATGTTTTCCACAGAACTGGGACCCTCCCCAGTTGCAGACTCATGTTGAAGATGTTGTGAAGAGTAGAGCAGCACAGACTTTAAGCAGCCTTGAACACATAGCATTTGGTCCAGCCGTCTTCCCATTTCCCCAGCTCCATCTTCACACCAGTTGCAGTGACAGACACTGAAGTGGGTCCAGATGAAGGAGGGGAATTACTGTAGTTGCTGTGGTGGAGATGCACACTTCTGGATCAGTCAGAGTAGGAGTCAGTAACAATCCCAAACTGGAGGAGCAGTTGTCTGAAGACAAAGGAGCGTCTGAAGTGGAGGTAAAAAGAATGAAGGAGGTCGTACTGGATGTCACTGTGTCAAACCTGTTGAAAAACTGATTGAGATCACTGGCTCTATCCAAGTCACCCGCTGTCCCCAGGAGACTCTTTTTGTAGCCAGTGATGGTGTTAAGCCCCTTCCACACCTCTCTGGTGTTCTTGTCTTGTAATTTTTCCTCTAACTTCTTTGTGTTAGGCTTGGCCTGTTGAGTGATCCATATCACCCCACCAAACTCTAGCTGCCTGTTCCTGGTACTATTTCTAATCTATCCTAGAAATTTCCTCAAAATCTGTACTTTCTGAGTTGTTGTTAACAAATTAACGTACTACTGTGGATGAAAACATAACTTCCTTGGCAGTTTTTATAGTCACTCATGGAGTTCAATACGAATAAACTAAAAGTTCAATCACTGGAACTTAACATATTTTTTACAATTTAAATATCTGTATTTGGGGTTAATTTGAGCTCAGTTTGTTCAGTGATGAACAGACCTGATAAAAACCAGTTCAGCTGTAATAGTGCATGTGTTTATTAGTTTCCTGTTAAATACTGCTACTGTTTTATGCCGAATTGTTATCAATATAATGGACCACTGAAATATAATGACTTGTTCTGCCCTCTTTAATCTGTTCCATTTATGAATGCATCACTGCATCATCATTTGCCAGGAAGTGATGACCATGTAAGGATTCCTGCATTTGAGAAATCCCCAGTGTGTCATATGGATTGAAATAAACTTGTGTGTATGGCCTGTGTGATAATACGTACATTCTGTATCTCAGGCCATGATACAACTCAGAGTACACGAACTAACATCATTAAGGCACACCAGCTGTTAATTAGATACAGGCCATAATAACTGTGACAAAATATATATTAAGACGAGGACAAATGCACAAAGACTATAAAGACTAAGATAAAGATGAAGATGAATATGAAGACACAGGGTAAGACTAAGACATTGTTGTTTCTTTTTGCTTATGTTACAGCCTCATGGGTCAGACATGGTGAAACATAGAATCAACATGACTAAAACTGTATTTTCCAGTTGGTCAGATTTCCATACATTTACCCCACTGCTCTCACTCCAGTTGGAAATTCCTCCTGTCCAGAGTCAACTGTTTTAATTCAGATACTCCAGTTATTAGTGGTATATGGTGTAAATACATAAAACAACAATACCAAGGGGTAGTGGAATAGTATTTTGGTCTGTCTTCATTATTGCAACTGGTGAAAAAACAGATAAATGAGGGGTAAAGAGAAAGACAAACAGTACAGTTATACTTTCCCACAGACTTGGAGACTTCACTTTCTGCTGCTTGTGCTCTTTATCAATCAATCAATCAAACTTTATTTATATAGCACCAATCATAATCGCCGATTATCTCTAGGCGCTTTACAATTCAAGGCCAAAATCTTATGACTATACAGACAGTAAACCCAACAGAACCACCGAGAGCAAGCCAAGGGCGACGGGGGGAGGAAAACCTTCTTTTAACAGAAGAGAAAAACCTCCAGCAGAACCAGCGGCTCAGGTATGTCTTTAATAGCAGATGGTATTTGCATTCAACGGCAGTATTCTCTATGATAATCACACACACCCATCTCCACTGATTGGCTGACATCCTCACACTAAGAGGTTTGAGGTGAACCCTTATGTCACATCCAAACCTGACTGAAACCATAAGACGTTTACTACAGAGGTTGTTTATCCATTTAGATTTTGAGTGTTTGTGATAAACTGAAGGGAGAAGTGTCCCTTTGTATAAGCAAGAGATCTGTTCACACTGCAGTCACTCAGAGCACATTCATCCTTCATCAAGAACTCAACAATAGCACTCTGCTCATGTCTGGAATCCATTATTCACCTGCAATGAAGAAAAAAAGATTATGAAACACCTACAGGGGAAGATCTACACTAAAACATGTAGCTTGACCCACGTACAGCTCTCAAAGGTAGGCATTTAAGCACTTGTAGCTAATTTTTAGCAACAGCTCACAAATATTTAGACAAAGTTCTATTTCTTTACTAAAAAGGCACCAATTGAAAACATACTGTAATAACTTCATGAGTTAATGTTAAATACAGAATTTGTCTTTGTTATGACCTATTGAACCACCAGTGTAGGTTGAAGCGGTAAAATAAAAGAAGTAAACACAGAGGCCAGATCATGAGGTCTATTCAACAGACTCTACTGAGATAAAAGATTTACTTCATCCAGGCCAGAACAACATGCAAAACAATTTGAATATGAGCCATAATCTTACTATGAATCACTATTTTTGCATCTGAATAAAACATGGACTACAGATGGATGTTGTAATGATGTTTCCTTGGTTACTGTAAAAATAGAGGAAATACCCTGCATTGTGGAAGTTGACATGTTGATGCCGGTGCAGTGGTGGCGTCGAACAGAAACTCTGGGGTGAATCATGTGATGCTGCTTCAATTTTTGTCATAGTCTAATATTTGTTTCTGTTGCTCTTCATGCTTGGTGGTGTTTCATTTCCATTCTTTCTTGTATTAAGTGGGTTATACAGTATTTTGAAATCCTATTATTTGTGATTTTCAATGTAAACAATGGAACATGACACAAACAAGCAAACATACTGTAGTTAGCAATATCCCCCAACTCTCCAGCAAAATTTAAAGGGGCACCAACTTCGTGCCATGGAAGATCAACTGCTAATACAGCTAGAGGGCACTCCGAGAGCGCGTACCTCCACCAAGGCTGTCATTCACCCAAACTGTTATTTTTGGAGTAGCAATAAAAACTGAATAATGAGTAGAAGTAAAAATAAGTAGCATTTTCATGAAAATTAAGAGTGTAACAAAGAAGTTGAACAAAAAATGTGCAAAATGGCCCAAAATTGGAAATGATTGCCAAAATGAAAGAAGGAACTCAGAGAGAATGCTGTTGTGGACCACTCTGCAAAATTTTATCTAAATTGGATGGAAACTGTAGAAGATATGGCACCGGACGGAAGGATGGACAGACTTACGGATAGATCCCAACACTATGTCCCCCACTGACTTCTTTCGTCAGCGGCAGGGGATAAGACTGTATGAGACGCAAAAAGATGCAAAAGATGCAAAAAGACAAATCTAGTAAAATCACAAAAAGATGAAAATAGTAAAAGTGCCATAAGAACCCACATAAAAAATGAAAAAGATTTGAATAACAACAAGAACAATAGCAACAAGAAATGGCACAAATGATGAAAAAGGACTAATTCCATTACTGTTTTAGAAGTGTATGGGGGCCTTCACAGTGTTGAGTTACTTTTTCTGAGGAGTCAGGTTTTCATTTATTTTTCTGTTACAGAACAGGTCTGGGGGCTGAAAACTAGAATTGCATTTAAAGATGATCAGCTACTTGCTAGTTTCCAAACATTGTACACAGCACCTTCAGCACAGATGCAGACCCAAATACATTGTGACTTGTAGTCAAATATACCAGGTAACTAGCTTCCTTTGTTTTTGAGTTAGAGGACCGATGGACACACGGACGGCACAACCGCCCGACACACACCTCAACTCCGTCACATTAGTAACAAGCTGCAAAAGTTTTTTTTTTAGTTTTTGTGTTTTCATAAATAACAATGTCACCACCATCACTTAGTCCCCCAGGACCACTAGAACCATTAGAGCTGGTGGGATCAATCTGGATTCTAGTATGGCATGATGTAGTGGAGCAGCTTGGAGGCCACTAAATTTAGACACAGTGACTCTCCAGGGGATATATATTAAATCTACCTGAGGGGTCACCTAAAATCCAACATATTTTACCACTGAAATGCCACATCTCAGGAACTCCTCATGTCTGTTCTTTCTCCCTTGATGCAATTTATTTTATTTTTGTCAAATTTGGCAGAATCCTCACATGGACTTATGGATGAACTGGTGCCATTTTGCAGGCCAAAAGTCAAGATCATGATTACGTAACATTACAATTTGTACAAATAAGACCAATGTTTCCCCTCCTTAAATTGCCACCTTATCATGGCGGAGGGGTTTGTGTGCCTGACTGATCCCAGGAGCTATGTTGTTGGGGTCAATTTGCCCCTAGTAGGGTCTCCCAAGGCAAATTGGTCCTAGGTGACAGGTCAGACTATGAGCGATTCAGAAGACCCTTATGACTACGCCTTCCTGTGGGCCCACCACCTGCAGGAAGGGTCGTAAGGGTCCAGTGCTATGTGGTTTGGGAGGCAGCCGAAGGCAGGGGCGTGGCTGGTCTAATCCCTGGTTGCCAAAACTAGCTCCAACTGGAAGGAGGGCCTGGGGTAGACCCAGGACACACTGGAGGGACTATGTGTCTCGGCTGGCCTGGGAATACCTGGGACCCCCCAGAGGAGCTGGAGGAGGTGGCTGGAGAGTGGGAAGTCTGGGCTTTTCTGCTGAGGCTGCTGCCCCCGCGACCCTGACCAGGATAAGAGGAGGATAATGAATGGAAGGATGAAGACCAATGTTTCAAGCCAAATAATAAAATGTTAATAATACATTAATTAATAATGCATTCAATTTTAAAAAGAAAGAAACCCGAAAGCAAACTGATGAAAATGTGGAGCTTGCACACATACAATGAGGAATCAATGTGGGGTTTAAGATGAAACTTCAAATATATTCTGGGGCCATATGTCTCCTTTAAATCAAAACAAATGAGCAAAATTTCATATCATTTTTATTTTGCTCCTTACCTCCATGGAAACAAATGAAAAAGGTTTCACTATAAATCATCTTTACAAGTGCAATATTCATAAACTTATCATCCAGCTCTAATTGTCAGTGTGATATAAATGCTTTTGTTTCAGCAAAGAAAAAAAATCTACCAGTGACATCTATTTCTTCTGGTGATATTTCAGGCTATTACAATTACAATTAATTACAATAAAAATCAATCCCATAATAACCTATATAATTAAACCTGATTAACTATTTATAGGCCTACTTAATTATGATGTATCACATAATAATTTTTGCCTGCGCCCTTGTCAGAGCAATGGAGAAGTTGATCAATATTTAACAATGCTCTGCTTATATTATGATGATTAAATAAACAGAGGTTTTTATGGCTCCGCCTGATTTTCCTGACGAATTATTAACACGCTGGTCGTGGATCGTGAGAGTTCAGGTGTGGAGACACGAACCCACTGTGGAGCTGATGCCCCGGTGCGAGGCGGGGCGAAGAGCTGCGTCGACTCTGACTTTTTCCCCTGAGCTCAAACATTCTCGCCAACATGCCTTCAGCGTGACACTAAACTGGTTTATCTGGGTGAGGGTAAAGAAAACTGAAAAATAACAATGGAACTGTAAAGTTTGGCCATCTGGACTGTGGAGACGACGCATTTGTGGAGGACAAACTACGCGTGGGAGGAGGAGTGGAAATGACGGGACTGAAGTTTAACCGGGGAAAAGCACAGTGGGTAAGTTCACTTCAGAACATTAGGCCTGTTTGCGGACTTTTACGCATTTTACGCATAGGTTTAACGCGTGGTTTCGACATGAGCTGCCTGTTGCGTCGGGTTAAAAGTTTTCTAACACAGAGAAAACAGTCAGGATTGGACTCGGATCGGCACAGACCACCAGACAGGACCGAAATTCAGCTGAAACCAACAGCTGTTTTGTGTTTTCAGCTGTTTTTTTGGATGATTCTCTTTGGATTTAACTGCATTTCCTTTCGGGAATGTTTCCTATATGTAGCTTCAAATGAACTTGCAAATGGAGAAGTGGGTTTTTGGCCAGAGGGAGGAGCCACACCCTGAACTACTGTATCTATCGGTCTGTCTGTGTGGTGGATTCTGTCTGTCCTCATTCATTGTGCTTTCACAGAGCTGGTAACTGGATTCGTGAGACATCTTTCACAATGAAGCCACTACTAACCAGAGCTGAATGAGTGAGGTTCTGTGGTGAAACTGCCTCCAGAGATGGGTGGGATGGTCAGATTCTGTATCATACTAGTAACAGTGGTCTTATATAACAATATAACAAAAGTGTGCGGCATGTTTCATAAGGGATGCTCCACATGTGACAGAATATGTACTCAATGGCACATGTAACTTGTAACTCCCACAGCAGGACACTTCTGTGATCAAGTGGCTTCATTGTCATTTAAGCCATGTACACAGAGAGGTGAAATAACACGTAATAGAAGACATAATAACAAAGGGCTGCTCACAACAGTGTGGATACATGTAATAACTTAAATGCTTTAAATGAAGAGTAATGGCTGATATGGTCAAAAGCGTTGTCATGCTAAACATTTTCATGTAACTACATATCATATTGCAGCAGAATAAAAGCAACACAAGACATGCAGCAAAAGACCAAAAAAGCCTTAAAATATGTGCAAAGACACTAAAATGAAATACCTTAACAGATGCAACAAGCAGAATGCATCATAAAAGACAACCGGGAATAATAAGACAAAACCACATCTGTATTATATGATTTTCTGGTGAATGGCTTGTTTTCTATGTTTAATTCATACAGATTTGGTCAAAATTGAGTCTTAATCAAGATGCTGAAAACCCTGAAATATTTTGGAAGTGATGTAGCTGACTGTCAACAAAACAGACCTTTCAGACAAGAGTAAATTGTGCAGTATATCAGGCAGTATACACTGTTGACCATAAACTGGGAATTATATGTTTTCAGACACAGCCCTCTTTTTATTTCTGTTTATACACATCAATGCTCACCTTTGGAAGAGATTGATCAATAAAGTTTTTAGAGGATAAAACTTTTTCTATCAAGAATAAATCACATTGTCACAATCATTTCATGAGAAGAGGCTTTCAAACAGACCAAAGACAAATGTGCAATGACAATACATTTTTACTGGCAACTAGTTAATTATTTTTACATATTTTGACAAATTGCTTCACATACAACAATACTAAAAATTTTGAATAGTTCCTATCATAAATTCAGAAAGTAGTAGTTTGATTTTGTTTCATTTATACATATATGATTTGCAAGAAAACATGAAGGAAAACTGCCTAATGTCGTTTTAATAAAACCAAATTGATCATGACCACACAGTTGTCATGATCACACAAACACTACAGTATTAACAACAGACTAAAAGAGCGATAATAGGCAAGATAAAGGACAAACTTCACAGAAAAAATAGTCTTCCTTTTCCTGAACAAACTGTACCAACCTTCAGGGTATTAATTCTACTCTGGTACATGAAAAGGAAAATCAGCAAGTGGTCAAATCTGAGGCACTGGAGCTTTTGATGATTGTGAAACATTTGCAGAACCTGGACTGTGCTATTGTTCAGGACTAGTGAGCCTGACACAGATGTGTTGGAGTGCAACTCACAATGTGGTGCCGATTTTCTCCGTTAATCAATTAAATGTCTGCTTTGAGTGTACATAGGTGTTTCCTAAAACCTCCTTAAACTCCAACCTAGCGTGTACTGTCACAGAGAGGAACGAAATCAGAAAATGTTCATCGTCAAGAAGCTGGAATAGAGTGAAAACATTTTCTCTTTATTCTCATTTTGACCTAGAACTGGGCAACATGGTTACGATTTTTCAGTGTCATGGACAGAATTTATGAGAGCATTTATTAAAGTATTTATGACTTAGTATATTTTGTTCTTTTGAGAGCACGGGTTCTTTTGCCTGTTTTTGAAGCAAGTCTTTTTCAAACAATGGCTTTATTCACTAACTGACTGAAAAAAAAACATTTGATTAATTACACCATGCTTTCACTTTGAGTTTGTCATTTTCATTACTTTTCAGACAGCAAAACCAGTATAGATCAGAGAACTGAACATATGCACAGCTCTCAACCCATTAAACAGTTATCAAAATACTTTGGAGGTTAATCATTGACAGCTAATCACTGAATTGATTAATTATTGCAAATCTACAGATGTATGCGGTATGAAAATGATCTACCCTGCATTAAGTGAATCTTTCTCTCTCAGTGAACAGAATGGCGCGTCGTTCTCAGTGTTCATCGGCGGGGGAAAACCCCCTGGACCCCAACTATCTCCCTCCCCACTATCGGGAAGAGTACCGCCTGGCCATTGACGTGCTGGTGGAGGAAGACTTGGAGGGATATTACAAGTTTCTTCAAATAGCAGATGTGGTGGCCTTCCTGTCCACACAGGAGATCGAGTACATTCAGAGTTCAGTTCAGCTGCCAAAGCAGAGCAGCCATCCTGAGCATCGTTACCTGGAAACTGGAGGAGGAGATGGATCCTCAGACACGTACTGGCCTCTTCACTCGGACCTGGATGCCCCAGGGCTGGACCTGGGCTGGCCTCAGATGCATCACTTCATTGGGCCCACAGAGGTCACCACTCTGGTCAATCCGGCCGCTCCAGACATGCCGAGCATTAAGGAACAAGCCCGAAGACTCATCAAGAATTCCCAGATGGTGAGTTTCTCGTACAGTGAACGGCATATCAAGAGTAACAAGACAAAAACAGACCAGTAGCCTCTTTTCTGTGATGTAGTGCTTCTTTTCATTTTATTTACTTTGATGAATTTAAAATAAGGAAAAATTAAATGCAAGGGTTTCTTTTTCTACAATGCAAACACAATGAATCCTAAAGGTATTAAGGTGAGAAGTGCAACGGGGGTAAGTTTACATCTAAGTAGCTGGACTCGCTGATGGTTTTGCCATAGGTGGTTGTTGTCACCTATAAGATGAGGAGGATACTGGACTATGACCTTTCACCTGCTCCATGGTGTGCTGGTCAGTCACAGGAGCACATTCAGTGAGAGACTCAAAACAAATGCACCACTGAACAACACAGGAATCAACATAACTATACAATATTTTTCACACTCTCAATGTCCGAACACCCTTTACAGAGGTCTAACTCTTATTCCTGTATCTTTTTTTTTAACTTAGCATATTGATAATGTTGTACATATTGTCTACATTGCTTCTAATAAGGGCTCTTCTGTTTTAAAAGGGAGCCTTTTAATTTTCAGCTAAACATCAGAGTCAAAAATCAAACTTGGTCATATATTGTGCGGATCAGTTTTTAGCTACAGATGTGCAGTTCGTGCAACTGATTTCATTTTTCCTGAAGCCTGTAGAAAGAAAGTTATATGCAACTAACAAAAGTATGATTTTATCATTTTAACTCCACTCATTTCTTTTTTCCCCCTGAAAGTTTCTCCTCATTACATACTAATACCTATACTATACTAATACTAATAAATATATAACAAACAGAAATGAAGTTAATGAGTTGCTGAATTATAGGCTTCTGAACATCAAACTGATGCTGCATGACCGCCTTGATTTTGTCCATATTTAAATTCTTTGTAAGATATAATCTAATATACATAACACTAAAACTGTTTTACTAGAGCTATTTTTCTTCCCTGTAACTTGTATCATATACTGGATAATTTCCTCTGGGGTTAATAAAGTGTTTCTGACTCTGATATATGGCTCCATTTCCACCTGTAGCTCTATATGTTATACCTCATTTGCACTTACACATGGTTACCTCTGCCACTGATTTTAAGTTTTCAGCAGCATTAGTTTCTTTGTTTGCTAATATATTTGCTCACAACATAAGTCAAAAATAATTGATTTTGATTAAATTTGTACATTACTTTTCTAGTAGTGAAGAATCCTTTCGATAGTTCGGGTGGTGATCCAGATCATTTCCTATCCGTCTGTTCATTACGTTGAACCTCCTTGGTGGCTCCAGAATAAGGAGCAGAGCTACCATGGTGGCAGTCGGTGCTGTTTGAGTGTTGTTAATGTGTCCTGGTTTTCTGGGTGTCATCTGGACATCAGTGTTCAGCACAAAACCTACATGTGAGACATTTAAAGTAGTATTAAATCATGGTACAGATGTGATGTTTTGGTGTAGACTATATTAACACCTACATAAAATCTGAACAAGCTGCACATGTGTTTTCAGCAAACCTATATAGAGATCACATTTTAAAAAGGGTATATTGTAAATTAAAAAAAAGTATTTTTATTATTATCAAACAGGTCTGGAGGGTCCAAATGTAATGTTAAAGTTTCAAAATCCTCATTCACAAGAGGAGAAAAAAATGCAGCCCCTTTTCAGCTAACTGCACCTGAAACAAGCTACTTGGATTTCTGGGTATTAGTGATGTCACAACTTTACAACCGCTGTCCTCGGTCAGTCCAGCAGAAGCATTAGAACCAACAAAACCATCCAGACGTCCTGGGAACATGTGCCAGGGAGTGTACGTACATCTCGGAATCCACGGTACAGACAGGAAGAAACATGGTTTTAACGTGCCACACACTGGAATAGCCAAGTCAAAAGCAGGAGTATACAAACATACAGTGGCTTGCAAAAGTATTCATACCCCCTAGATGTTTTCACCATTTATTGTGGTATAAACTGAATCATTGTCAATATAATTTGGCTTTTTTTTGACAAAAATTTACAAAAAACAACTTTTCAATGTCAAAGTGAAAACAGATTTCTACAAAGTAATGTCAATGAATAAAAACTATATGATGGAAAATAAGTGATTGCATAAGTATTCATACCCTTTAACATGACTCACCTAAATGGTCGTCTGACAGTTTATAAAGGCAGATCATCTGATGCACTGACTGTGTCTTAAGTGACAGTAGTATTGACACCTG
>JAQQAE010010914.1:0-13867 GCA_029823295.1 Pseudamia nigra | reverse complement strand
GAGGGTCCCCCAGGCATTCCCAGGCCCGCCGAGAGACATAGTCCCTCCAGCGTGTCCTGGGTCTGCCCCAGGGCCTCCTCCCAGTTGGACCTAGTTTTGGCAACTGAGGGTTAGACATCCCAGGCCTCCGCTTTCAGTTGCCACCGGACCCGTACGACCCTTCCTACAGGTGGTGGGCCCACAGGAAGATGTACTTAATTTGTTTTTTTTAAGTACTTCTGAGAGTAGTTGTTCCACAGAATACTTTTTCGTCTTACCCAGTTACATGTGTGATGAAAAAAAATGACTTGTACTCTGATACATTTGGCTACACTTGACTGAAGTTAAATAGATGAACAAAAATTAATCATCTGTGCAACAAAATGAGCAAAAAGCAAAAAAGCAAAGAAAAAGCAAACAAACAAAAATCAGTAAAACAATACAAGCAAACAACTTAGTAAGTTATACATTGAAAATAATAAACACAAATTAACAAAATAAGTGACGAAATAGAAAATATGCAACAAAAAAAAGTGAACAAATTAAGCTATAACTTATTGATTAAAAATAATAATTAAGTGAAATTTAAAGAAAATAACCAACAAAATTGAACAAAAATGACCAAAATAAGCAGCAAAATGGTCAAAAATGATCAAAAATAATCAAGGAAATAAACAAAAATGATCAAAGTACCTGTTTGAATGCAGTGCTGTAATAAATTCCATGTTATAAAGTTACTCACTATTCAGGAGATATTTTTAACTTTTATTCAGGTACTAATGTTTAAGAGTACTTCTACTTGGGTCATTACAATTATAAACTAACAATATTTTTTGTTTGGTACAGACAGAAAATAATGTTTATGTACTAAAGATGACTTTATTTACTCTTTTTTTAATCGTGATGTGTTGTTGTTCCCCCGGTGGTTGAGGCTGAGGCTCATCACCTGTGGGTGTGCCCATATCCATTGCTCAGGAGGCGGGTAGTGTTATTTTTCCATCTGCCCCATCTAGATTTTCCCCTGATAGTCTGGATATGAGAACCAGTCGACCTTTTTGTTTCTCGCTGGATTCTCACACCTGCAGGCTATCTGTGGCCCAGTAATACAACCCTTTTCTATGAAACTCACCTGGAACATGCCCCTGGCTGGGACTGCATGTGCTGCCCTCCACCCCAGAGCTGCACACTAATGAGTCCTTGTTGAGTGGCGTGACAGAGGACACACTTTCCTGCAAGAAGGGTAAGAAAAAAAAAAAGCTGAAATATTTCCCCTTTTTGCCAGAAATATGTAGCCAGGACAAGCAATTTGGTTCCTGATAGACAGTGTAATCACAGCCTCTTCTGTGAGGCTGGGTTTGAGTTATATTATTTTTTAATTCCTCTTTTGAAAATGAGGAAAGTAAAAGAAAATCAGACAGATTCATATTTAATATCATGCAACGGCCTGACACATCAGCAGCGGGAGAAGGTGCTATTCCATCAAACCTTCTCACGCCGTTTATTTCAAAATGCTCAGGTCAACGTGAAATAAGAACAAATACACTAGGTTTTTTTTCTTTGACCTGCAGTTAAAGATGGAGGAATGCTAATGGAAAAACGAAGATGTCACCAATTGCCTTATGTTTTCCTCTGCTCAGGCATCAAATTGCAGTTGCTGTTATGATGATTATTATGATTGTTTGTCTCTCTCCACGTACCAGCCCGGTGTCGTACTCCTCCTCGGCCTCGTTCTCCTCCACAACGCTGGCAAAGCTGCTAGCATTTGACGAGGAGCGGGAAAGGTCCTGAGCCTCTGGGATGGACGGCGCCCTGCAACACATCGTCAGACTGCACACCTGGGTCACTCTGACCACCCAGTCATCTGCATTCTCCCACACTACTTTACTAGATTCTTCTACTAATAATGGTGCATAGAGTTGTACCCAGTTCCCAGTCAAAAATATAAAACAAAAAAACATAATTGAGTAAAAATAGTCATACTTAGTCATATTTAAGTCATATTTACATGCACCAAACCCAACTTCAACACCAAACAATTTAATTAACAAATATCAAAATTTTAAAACAAAGAGGCTGGGGCTTAAGAGCTTAACAGAGTGACATTTTTATGCAGATTATTTCTAAGCATCCAATTATCATTTAGAAACAGTAAGTTATTTTTATTTGCAAACAAAAACAAAATTAGATTTAAAAAAAATGTTAAAAAAATACCAACATTAAGCTCCAGAAGGACTGACCTTTTTTGCAAGCATAGCACAAACCACCAGTCTTTCACTGAGTAATGGTCTAAGCAAGTGAACTGAGGTTGAAACTGAACATCTGTCCAATATTCAGGTATCACTTGTAAAAGCATCATGCAAAAAAACAAATCAATTCAGATCTGAGGAGGACTGTTGACAGACACAAAGCAAGAGAAGTACAAGCACCCAGACAAGAACGGGAAACATTTTGAATAGAAGAACATTTTTATAGGGACACTAATAATTTTGACCGGAACTCCAAGTGTTTTCACCAGCCACCTAAGCTAAATGGCCAGTATCCATCCATCCATGCATACATGCTCGTCCAGTTTACAAGCCTCAATGCTAATACTGGAAGCATTAATGTCATTTGCATGAAATAATTAGCTTTCCTTGGCTAAGACTGCAATCCCTTTAACATTATCTACAGCACACTGTCATGATTCCCTTCCTCTCCTGCTCTGTTTCTTTTCTCTCATATGCTGTACATGCGGTATTATTTTAAAATGTTTACCTGCTTTGTCATTTTGTGTTCACTTTCTAACACACACCTGCCCCTGGTCTCGCCCCCAGTCAAACACGTCTGTTTTGTTTACTGCTGGTTAATAGTGTGTGTACCTTCACAGCTGATGACTTTAAACTGTTTTTTTCCCCCGTATGTCTGTCTGTTTTCTGGCCTCAGCTTTAGAAACTCTCTAACCCTTGGATTCCCTGATTTTCTGCCTGCAGGCTGTGTTGTTTTTGGTGAAGACATTGAATTTCTCCTGCCTGCCTTTGTGTCTGAGTTTCAGTCCTCTTTCCCTGCTTCCTGATCTGACAGAGCAGCACCAGTGTCAACAATAATCCTGCCGTTTACTGTCTTTTATCAGCGCTTTAAATAGAGAGGACACAGCGCTTCAGTCCATAAGTTGCAAACTGAGAGGAAGTTAATGCGTGAATCCACCAATCGTGTTAATGTAGCCTGTCCTCACCTGTTCTTGGTAGCAGGAAACTCTGGAGAGCTGTGATTGGATGAGTTGTCTGATTTGTTTTCCTGTGACAAATGGCTGCTGTCCAGTGTCCTCTGGGTGTTCGGTGACACCTCTCGGCTACAGAGATGAAAGGATAAAAATAAGTGACAAAATATATACATATCTTGTCAAACTGGTTTTTATTTATATGAATGACATGGGAGGCGGGTTTGCTAATATTACTAAATAAAAATATAATCCATAAAGAATCAAATGCCAGTAGCCTTTAGATTAAGCATTGTGGTGCTAGACCGATGCCCCAGGCTCCAAATCATATTCTCCAGACTTTAGGAAATGTATTTTTGCTATAACAAAAATCCCATTATCATATACTGTATTTGTGTTTGTTTTAAAAGAAAGTGGAAAAATCACTATTTCCACTTCAACCTGCAGTGAGTAGCAGATGGATTTAAGAGGCAGAAAAGGACTACAATATGCACAATCATGTGTAGGCTGTTTAGTATGGTGACATATTACATTCCTTGATGAAAACACATTGTTAGAACCCTTATCAGTATCTCATAAATATGAAAAAAGATGTCAAAATTATGAGATAATTACAACATTGGCATCTTGTAATTATGAGATCTAGAATCCAGATCCTGTAATTATGAGACCTTTTCTTGTAATTACGTCATAAGGATTGCAATTATATTGCTCTTTGGTGAATGGAATGTGTCATTGTACCATTAAATAATCAATGTTTATTGCATACATAACATGCATGCAGTATATATGCATGTACTGTATATAGTCTTATAGAATGAGTAATTTACAGTAGACCTACATGTGGAGCAGGTTAGTTTCCACATTATACTTCATGTTACATTGCCATGATTCTACAGTAGCTTTAGAGATTTCTTTAGTTTTGCTTTTTCTCCACCTACCGTAAGTTTCCACATCCACCTGGAAGCAGTGGGTGAGGACAGGAGTACTGAGTTTTATGCCATCGGTGACTCCAGTGTTCCTTTATTTCATGACTCATGTTGCAACCATGATTTGTGTCCCAATAATAACAACTTTTCTTTTTGTTGCATGCTGTTCATCCCTAATTAAAGCTGCGGTGCGCAGTTAACTCAGAAGCTACATGAATTCTTCTCTTGTCTGTGGTCTATGTTAGGGAGCAGTAGAAAGTCTATACTGTGATTAGACTGGGTAGATTTGCTCAGGTACATGTGTTTTCAGACCAGTACGGGGAATAAATACAGTATGTGATGTCCAATCACTGTTTAGATTTTACAAACATGATGGTTCAACATGGAAGCTTGTAAAAGGGGCTAAACATGTCCATGAAAGCATGAAATCATCAGGTCACATAAACTTAAAATTAGCCTGTTGATATGCATCTTCAGGTGACAGCTGCACAGGTAGGGTGTGTATTTGATTTCAGCTCCCGTAGCTCCTGTAAAACCCAGTATCAGTCCTGGTTAACTAATCTACGACTCTAATGAACTCTAATGGGATAAATTCTCAATAACTGAGTCCAGAAAGTGTCCATAAATTATTGCAGATAAAGACAAAGTGTTACCTATCACCTATAGTGTTTCCCAACACTTTGAATGTTTTTTTCAATGGTTATACTGCATTCAAATTATATTATACTGATTAATTAACTGAGCTGCTAAAATCAATGTACAGTGCATAATTATTAGACAAGTCAGAATTAAAATGTTTTTTATTATTTCTATGTATGTTTTTAAACTTGAATACTTGGATTAAACCATTCTCAAATGTGTTTTCTTTTTTAAGTGATGAACACCCTTAATTATAATAGGCAATGTCTACACCCCATGCAGAATACACCAAAAAAAAAATTTCATGACACTGAAGAGTCAGACAGCTCTTTACACCAACACGGAACCAGCATGGATCTGGTGCCTGAATCATGTTCTGATGGTTTACACAAAAAATAAACTGATTCAAAAACTGAAAAACTGAAGGGGGAGAAATTATTTCTGAGCCTGGTTCAGGCCTTAACTGACCTTACTTATATAATTAAACTAGTAGGTTCTTGTCTTGTTCCAAAGCAGGCATGTAGTGATTTCTACAAGTTCAAAAGAGATGATGGGAACATGTAGAAGTCTAAGAAACAGATGGAGTTATTCACTTAAATGCACGGAGAAAGAATGTGCAAACTAAAATGAGCAGGCTGCTTCACCAGATGGAACCAAACATCCAAGAAACACTGGTTCAAGAACCACAATCCATTTGTTGTAAAAGGAGCCACATTGCTCCACGCCTTTCAGTTGGATGCAACCGTGCTGACGTAGTCAAACTATGGAGTCATGATAAGGTGAAAATCAAAGTTTTGTTTTAATAATTGAACAGGGTTTTAAAAATGCATTGGGGATAAACATGCAAATTAAGTGAGAAAACATAATACACCATGAAGCTACCAGGAGGCAAGTATCCTCTAGTGATACTGTATTTCAGAAGTGCATCTGCAACCCACCTGGAGACCAGCAGTAATGGGTCTCTGGTAGCTTCATATTGAATTATTGTCAAATTTCTGTGGAGTAATTTTGCTTCCTTTTCTCCTCCATGCTGTTTGCAACTGTTCACTATTCACAACACCTTGGCTTTGAGGGCGTCACACACAGACTGTTGCACGTAACTGAAGGGTATTTAACAACCTGTGACTACATGCAGAAGTTCCCTTATAATTATGCATACCATAATAGAAGGTGGTAAATCACTTTAGGTCATACCTCATTTCAGTAATAAACATATTGTGAGAATGATTAAATCTAATAGATTGTCAGGTTTATACAGTTTGGAGCTTGAATGAAAATATACATAAGGAAAAGTGTAAAAGCAGAATCTGTGTCAGCATGGCGCTGCATCAGTGTCCGTATATCTGACCTGCATATAGGTGAAGGTACCATTAAGATATATTGGAATTTTAGAGACATACACTATTGGTTAAAAGTTTGAACACACTGTCTCCTACAGTTTTTTTTTTGTTTTTTTAATTTTCAACATTGTACATTAATACTAAAGACATCCAAACTCTGAAAGAAAAAATGCAGATGAAAGTGGCTGTGATGAGGTCCAACCCAGAAAACAAAGACCGAGAGCTACCTCTAGGTAGACAATAAGTTTATTAAAATTACCAGCCTCAGAAACCATCAATGAACCCTCAGACAGTGTTCTGGAGTTATATCCTGACACATTGCTACTGGAAACACAACATAATGCAACTTTCATGGATAATATCCTTAAAAAATTGAATATAAGGAGTATAATTGTTTGTAACTTGTCTTTTTAAAAAAACAAAAAACCAAAAAAAAAAACCCTGAGAATTCTACTAGCTCATGGGTGGTGGGAAAATGCATTTAGCTTGACTATGACTGGTTATAACTTGTGATGTGACAAATCACAGCTTTCATTTTCAAGATCTTTCATTTGGGAAGAATTACAGCCTTAGAAATCAGGGATGGTCCTCGTGAGAGCCAGTTTCATCATAAAGTTCAATGGTTGTGGCGACTGCACTTTGGGATGTGTTCAAATTTCTTGAGATTTTATTGGATTGACAGACTTTCATTTCTTAAAGTAATGATGGACTGTCTTTTCTGTTGAATGAGTGTTTCTTGCAATAACATGGATTTGTACAGTAGCTGAAGTAGCACTAATAGGGCTATTGACTGTGTACCCCCTTCTTCAGCACTAGAAAGCTGAGAAAAAGACAAGAAATGGCACAAATTAACTCTTGACAAGGCAAAAGGTGTGCATAGGTGTCATGAAACTTTGGACAATCTAAAATATAAAACATGTTCTGGTTTGTTTAAAAATTTTTGTTGACTACGTAACTCCAAAGTTCTGTCACAGTTTGGATGCCTTAAGTATTAATGTACAATGCCGAACATAATAAAAATTAAGGAAAAAAACAATAATGGAGAATGTGTGTCCAAACTTTTGACAGCTAGTGTAAAAATAACAATAATGCTAGGGTACTGATTTACCTAATAATTTGGCACACAGTGAAAACAGCTCATTGCTGCAAACCAGCTGTTTTTTAACTGTCACTCACTGATTAATCACTGTATCACAACTTCACTGAAGATGAGAAACAGTGACTAATGGTGATAAAACAATAAAATGGTAATTTGGCACACCATAAAAATACTAAATTAAAAAGACTAATTGAAGGAATTAGAGCAAAAAACTCCAGTAAAACAAAGGCTGACACTCAGATTATGAATGAATGGCTCACAAATATTGCAATTAACTCTGAGGCTCAGGAAGAATTTACCACTTAGAATGATATCATTAAAGTATGGCATTCAATTCCACCCACTGTTGAAACTACAGTTCAAGAGGAGATGTTGTTGATGCTCACATAGAATCCAAGTCCATTTTTAATTGCTGAATTTGTCATTTTAATGTACTTGCTTCCATCTGTTGCAACACGATTCTGCCTCCACTACCCACTCCCTGCTGATCAGTGTCCTCTCACCTCCTCTCTTGGACCTCCTGGATGTTTTCGATGCCAATGGCGCTACTGCGGCGGGAGCTGAAGGGCCCAGATTTTTTCCTGGTTGGACTTTTTCCAGGAATGATCAATGACTGACAGTGGATAGGGAGAGGAAAAATCAGACACAGACCACAGGGACTGAAGAACCTTTTCAAAACATACATATATATGTACATAGGCTACTGGAGAAAGACACAAGTATCTTCATGAATTAATACTATGAATGAAATTACAACCCTGTTTCCAACAAACAACTTGAGCTGTTATTTAAAATGTAAAGACAAACAAAATGTGATGATTTGCAAAACATTAACAGATCATATTTAATTGAACATAGTACAAATACAGCATATTATATGCTACAACTGAGAAATTTAACAGCTTTTTGTTTAATTTAATGCTCATTTTGAAATTGAGTTAAAGCCACATGTTTCAGTAAAGTTAAACCAGGGCTATGTTGCATCACCTCTTCATTTCACAACACTCTGTAAGTGTCCTGTTTTACATTTTATAATGCAGCAAATGTTTTCAATTGGTTAAAAGTCAGGATTGCAGACAGGACAGTTTAACACCTGGACTCTTACTAAGGAGTCATGCTATTGAAATGCATGCAGTATGCTGTTGCTGAAATAAACACAGCCTTTCTAAAAAAAGACACTGTGTACTTTACAGCATGTGTTGCTCCAAAACCTGTATATACTGTATGATTCAGCATTAATGCTACCCACAAAAATGTGCAGGTCACCCATAACATCCCGTAATACAGTCCCACAACAAGCTGGATGAACCCTATCCTCTTAAGCCTGGAGCACATGGCCAATTTCCAATAAGAATTTTAAAGTTTGACTTGACAGAATAATTTTTCACTCCATGCATCTTAAAGGTGCAGTCTACAATGTTGGCAAACTAGCTAGTCGCTGATCATTTGTGGTGGAACAATGTAAATGATTAAATAGACAACCCTGCTTAGGTTGTAAGCCGTGTTGACTGGCAGGTCGCTTGTCTAATCATTTATGGTGGATCGCGACAAACCATTGGCTAAGAGATTAATTACCGACATTGTAGACTGTGTCTTTAAAGGTGCTCCGTGTGTGGATTTCCTCTTTGAATAGTACAATTTCAAGCATCATTTGTGGACCACAGACAGTTGTTTTGGGAGCGTTGCTGAGTCCATGGAGCAATGTCCATTACACAATCATGTACTGTATGTTTTTAATGCGGTGCCATCTGAGGACCTCAAGTTCACATTCATCTAGTATTGGGTTTCACCTAACTGTGAGATGCTGCACCGGTTGTGACACACCTTTTCCACTCTTTTCTTGTCAATAACTTTTTGAAACATGTTGGTGGCATCTCAATGAGCAGATAATATTCAAACTTCAACTTCAAAGTTCAACATTTGATATACTGTTTTGTGCCATTTCCAAGTAAGCATGTGTTTTAAGTGATTTGTAGATCATCACCTTCTATTTCTATTTACATTTCACAATGCAACTTAACTTTTTTAGAAATGGGGTTGTAGTGAATTCTATGATTATGCACTCACACCTCTGGAAACTTGTTTAACAAATATGTGAGATACTGGGCTTCAGGCAAGAATTAATTTTAAGTCATTATGTGGAGAAATAATTTAAGGAAGTGATGTATTCTGTTTTTCTTTACTAAAAATAATAGATGTCCCAATCTAAAAATTTTTTGTCATTCTTTTTTGGTAGTCTTTATGCTGTTTGATATATCTTAAGTGTGCAGTGAAATTAACTACGATGCATAATAATGCATCAATGAGCTACTGAAGTCGAAATCTGTTCAGAAAACTTAATTTTATTAATTTTCTTTTTTTTCTAAAGCAACCGTAAATTAAAAGGAAAGATGAAGTGAAGGGATTCATGCATGGAGCCGTGAAACTCACTGTGATGGAATGCAAATAAAGCCAATAAAAATGCAACATTAAAAATCTGAAATGAAATCATCCACCTGTAAAAACAATGAACAGTACAAGACAGATTCATAAAAGCAACAATGAGCTTGAACACCCACTGCACTATGATGGATTACTTGAGCTAAGCCATTACATGTCACTGGTAGTCAGATATAAAACTGCAGGAATGAATACAATGAGTGGAACTATAATAAAAAAAACTCAACAGATGTCATTGCAACTCATTACACCTGCATATCTGTAAAACTGCCATAGCCACAGGAGCTAAAATACAGTCAACAGACACATTCAAATGCAATCAACTGCACATTCAAATGGCATAGAAACAAAGACAAGAGTAGAGAAAGAAATATTAAACGAGAAGGGAGAAATATACATGAACCTCTTCTATTGTTCCTATCCCTATGGCACTGCCTCGACGTCCATATTTACTGGGACTTTTCCCTGGGACAAGCAATGACTGAGCCAAACAAGACAGGGCAGGAGAAGCAGAGAGAGAAAGGACATGATTGTTTGAAAAAGCAGGAGAAAGGAAAAGAAATAAAGAATACATCATATCATCTCATGCAGATAGCACAGTGAATTTAAACAGCAAAGTGCAAAAGTGCTCAGGAAGGAGCTCGCAGCATGACTTAATATACATGACGTGATGCTGAGGCTGAGTGAGAAGCTTTTTAGAGCAGAAGCAGGCTGGGGTCTGACAGAAGAGGGCACAGCAAGAGATGGCGCGCGACCATCTCCTGCTGCTGGTGGCAGGCGTGTCGGCAGCATTTTGCCCTGAGGGATACAAGTTTGTGAAGCGATGCATTCAAAGGAGCTGACACAAATCATAAAGGTTAGCGAAACTTCAGGAATGGGGTTAATTTACCTTGAACTGAAAATACAATTGATAGAAAATCCACACTGCAGTGAATTTCATAAGGGTATAATAGATGAACCCCATCTTTGATACAAACAGCACAGTGGATGTCATTCTCCAACAGTTTGGAAGAAGCAGTTCGTTCTTAAACCCCACTTATGCAGTTTTTCAGACATTTCGAGCATTCACCAATGTTTTCTTATGTAGGAAAGAATGAATGCACGCTCAAGAGCACATTGACACATTTGAACACAGGCATGTTTGTTCAAAATGACAGGTTAGTGTGTTCATTTCTACAAGAGTGTAGTATATGATGATTTACATCTTTTTTAATCAGTATTTTATCCTTCACTATGGTCTCCAATTACAACTTGACTTGGAGTGCTGTATTCCTTCACTATCTGTCCTCACAAAACACTATAGTTTGGCTTCAATACCATATTAGACGCATGTCTATTACTACAGATCCAGGTCTCTATAGTTATTGAGCCTATTTTTCATTAATTACAGGTGAGCAACAGTCTGCAGCAGCTTGCACCTCCATCTTAACACAATGCTGTATGTTTTAGTGATGAGAAAATGGAGAAAAGTGCATCGCAGTGGTTCAACTGATAAAACACATTCCTACAGTCTCATGTATTTTTGCAGCAGTGTTTCTTGTGCTTCAAGTCCTAGACCAGGTTGAAAGTTGCAGCACAAGAAAAGGCAAATCGCCCTAAAACTATACTTCAAACAACTGGACAAGGGTTGAGCAACGATGGAGCCTATTGTATATCAACATTGTTTGAGAAATTATTTTGCATTTCATCACTTTTGTGCATCATTTCATCAGATGTGAGATTAGACAATTGTTTTGGTGAGCATATTTTTTTCTCATTTTATATTCATTACTGAAATACCACTTCAAACTACTGAAGTGTTTACCACTTTGTTTTCTATGTTCTTTACATTTTTATGCTGGTATTCTACATGGCTTTCTCAGTTTAGAGTTGCTGTGTGTGAGTTCAGTTTGTGGACATCATTCTGAAGTGTCATGCCCTTTGTGGGAATAATTAGGTGTGCACTTATGCTAAAGAGAAGCGACAGTCACTCCTGCTTAGGCCCTGTTCAGAACATGCACTTATGTCCTAAGATATCTGGAAACAGGATGGTCAGGTCAAAATGCATCTGGTGCTGCAGATGTGTTTTGCCTGCTCACTGCTGATCAGACCTGACTTTTCCCACTTGACATGCAAATCTACAAGGTGCTCTACAGTGTAAAACATAGTGCAGATGCTCATTTAAATTGAAGAGACTGACTTTGTAATGCATGCCAATTTAGTGGACTGTCCAGCTTGGAGGCAATTCAATGGTGACCAGTTTTTTTTAAGGTGGAACTTTTCCTGTCTATTGCCTATTATTTGATGCAGTAGGCATTGTGAATCAATCAGCACACCTTAAACATTGATGTGAAAACTCTGACTATTCTCTTTGTACTGGCTCTCTATAGCACATGCTTTGTAGCAATGGGTCAATCAGTTTCTCCCAGTTTATGCAATCTACAGATACTACACATTTCCTCATGGAGAAAACAGTGCCAGTGGAAGGTGGAGTGACATTCTGGTATGTGCAAGCAACAACACGCGCTCCTACGTCTTTGTGGATTTGTGGACTCAGGCATCTATAAAACATTTCAATAACTAGACATAACACATTAGGTGAGTAGACAATCTGTAAAGCATCCTAGGACAAATGAGTGTTCAGAGTTTGAAACAATGCAGAAACATCCATCCCGGACACCTCTGAAAGCATCCTTCCCAGCTGACTTAGGACTGCAAACATATATAAGCAAATATGTGGCATACGTATGTACCTCTTGTATATTTTAATACAGATATCCATCAATATGCGTTGTCCCTGTTAAATAAAGTTTGCATGTGCCGGGACGGATGTTAATCCAAGGGTTGAACTGAGCCGAACATAGGTGCAAACAATTGTGCATTTTAAGAACACACTGGTGAATCTGAGTCAGACTTCCCTTGGGATTTAAGAAGAAACTTAAGAAAACACCTAAGAATATATTAGTGGATGAGGTCCAGAGTGCTGCTTGCATTTATGGCATGCAAATTCTTCAGCCAAACATGCATGCAGTTGTATGGGAAAGCACTAACATTTACAGGGAAAAGAGTCATGACAAAACACAGGAAGAAGGGAGGGAGTCTGGGTAGTCAAACGGCTGCTACACTGAACTCACTTCAATGCAAAAACTGGGGCTCACAAACACGCAAGATCATCTTATATTGAGAAAGTAATCAATCTTCTTCAATGGATACACTAACATTAATGGCATCATCCTGGGGTTTAAATGGCTACACAAAGTAATGATGAAAATGAATGAAAACCCGAGAATGCATTATGCTGCTCATTTGTCAAAAAAAGACGCTCATCTTACAGGAACATGAGCTGCCTTAAATGGAAAAAAGTAATCAGTGGAAGATGCTCAGTACAAAAGCAGGAGTAAATTTAAAATGTCACGACCGAACACGAATGCTTTGATGTGAAAATACTGATGTAAGTAAATCGCCACAGTGCTATCAGGCATAATTTGCTAGAGATCTGCTTGTAAGGCAGAATGGGGCTCAGAGACGTGCACGTGTTTATCCACTGAGCTGTGAGTGTGGAGAATATGCATGACTGTGGGCATCATGGAAACCAAAAGGGGCTACTTACAATCCCTGGGGCTTTGGGGCTCTCTGCGGGATTGTGGGTAAAGCTGCCACTGTGACTAGTAGAGACTGTGTGTGACTTCTTGTTACTGAGGCCCATGGCGTCCATAGACTGGCTTCTGCTGCGGATGACCCGCTACAGAGAGAAACGAGGACACTGTCAGCTGATCCACACTGACGACCACTGAGGTGAATTTACTGACGATAAATCAGGAAGTCAATGTTTGTAGACGTATCGCTAAATAAACAGAGCTGGGTGATACGGTCACAAATATTTATATACTGTATCAGCTGATATTGATATTCATCATGGAAAGCGTCAAATTTTAAGTGGTTAAATGGGCCATTTTTGGTCCTGAGTCAAAGGGGAAGAAAGCAGATGGGTGTTTGTAGTTATACCTGGGAGGTTAAAGGCTATACAGAACAAAAACTATGTTAAGAATGCAAAAAGCCAAAAAAATAAGTAAAGGACGCAACAACATGGAAACAATGTGAAGAGCAATGTGAAGGTCTTGCTATAAAGTAAAACCGAACCTGTAGTCTCTGATTCTGTGATTTGCTGCTTACTTTGTTCATTTTATTTAGTTTGATTTACTGTAGTTAAAAGTAGCATCCATCCATCCATTTTCTACCCCTTAAATCCTCATGAGGGTCGGGGGCG